>JAUMHE010000072.1:6849363-6879898 GCA_032359235.1 Enteromius mattozi
TTTTTAATAAATCTGCAAAAATGTCAACAATTCTGTGTTTTTCTGTCAATATGGGGTGCTGCGTGTACATTAATGAGAAACAAAAATGAACTTAAATGATTTTAGCAAATGGCTACAATATAACAAAGAGTGAAAAATTTAAGGGGGTCTGAATACTTTCCGTATCCACTGTATGTGTACACACTGCTTGGCCAAAAAAAAGCGACCACCAAAAAAAAGGTCACACACTCTAATATTTAGTTGGACCGCTGTTAGCTTTGATTACAGCATGCATTTGATTACAGCATGCATTCTGTGGCATTGTTTCAATAAGCTTCTGCAATGTCACAAGATTTATTTCCATCCAGTGTTGCATTAATTTTTTACCAAGAACTTGCATTGATGATGGTAGAGTCTGACCATTGCGCAAAGCCTTCTCCAGCACATCCCAAACATTCTCAATGGGGTTAGGGTCTGGACTTTGTGGTGGCCAATCCATGTGTGAAAATGATGTCTCGTGCTCCCAGAACCACTCTTTCACAATTTGAGCCCGATGAATCCTGGCATTGTCATCTTGGAATATGCCCGTGCCATCAGGGAAGAAAAAACCCATTGATGGAATAACCTGGTCATTCAGTATAGTCAGGTACTCAGCTGACCTCATTCTTGGAGCACATACTGTTGCTGAACCTAGACCTGACCAACTGCAGCAACCCCAGATCATAGCACTGCCCCCACAGGCTTGTACAATAGGTACTAGGCATGATGGGTGCATCACTTCATCTGCCTCTTTTTTTTTTTTTTTACCCTGATGCGCCCATCACTCTAGAACAGGGTAAATCTGGACTCATCAGACTACATGACCTTCTTCCTTTGCTCCAGAGTCCAATCCCAAGCAAATTGAAGCCTTTTTTTCCGCTTTGCCTCACTGATTAGAGGTTTTCTTACGGCTACACAGCTGTTCAGTCCCAATCCCTTGAGTTCCATTCACAATGTGGAAATGCTCTTACTTTCACTGTTAAACATAGCCCTGAGTTCTATTGTTGTTTTTCTTCGATTTGATTTCACCAAACGTTTAAGTGATTCAGGCCACATTTCTTCCTCAAAGACGATGGGTCCCCACTATCCTTCCACTTTTTAATAATGCATTGGACAGTTCTTAACCCAATTTTAGTAGTTTCTGCAGTCTCCTTAGATGTTTTCTCTGCTTGATGCATGCCAATGATTTGACCCTTTTCATACACACTAACATCTTTTCAACGACCACGAAATGTGTCTTTCGACATGGTTGTTTATAAAATGAGAAACAACTCATTGCACCAGTTGGGGTTAGATAACTTGCTGCCAGCTGAAAGATAATCGCCCATGCAGTAATTGTCCAATAGGAGGCTCTTACCTATTTGCTTTTTTTCTGGGCAGGCAGTGTATATATATTAAATATATTTATATATGATATAAAATATAATAATATAAATGAATATACATGTAAATATGTTCAAAATATATACTGTATGTGTGTGAATTTGAATATAACATAATAAATAAATAAATAAATAGTACACATACATGTATTATGTAAACAAAAACATTTATTTTGGATGCAATTATTAATTATTAATTGCTTGACAGCGCTAGTTTATATCTCACAGTATGATTTATTTATTTTTATTTTTTCTCATAATTGTGACTTACTCATAATTGTATGTTTACATCTCATACTGTGACTTTGTTTCTTAGAATTATGATTTGATGTATATTTGATGTTTTTTCTTTTTTAAACTTGTATAACTTTTTTTTATTATGATTATTACTTTGCATCCTACTTTGTCACTTTCTGGTAATTGCAATTTTTTTTCTTGAAATTTTTAACCTTGGTGTTTCTTAGTTTGAGACACATCCTGTTTGTTTACATAGAGAGGATGGGTAATATGACCTATACTGCAGCCAGCCACCATGGGGCAATCAAAATGATTTGGGTTCACCTTTCAGGACTTGTGTGACACACTTTGTTCAAGCCTGCAACCTATTCTTATACTAGCTATTTATCGGCATCAACTTAAAATGTTTTACAGTGCATGTTTGCGTTTGTTTTTTATTTTTTTAGGGCCTAAGAGTCCAGACTTTATCCCAGAAGTAGGCGAAGATGCAGCAAATGCAGTGCCCTCTTCGCCCTGCATGGCCCTAACTGAGGAAGAGCAATCAGAGCTCCACAGTGAACTAGCAAAGGTCTGGCTTTATCAGTCCTGTTATATTTCAGATTCCAGCCAAAAATGCTTTATTCAATGGAGGAGATTGTCTCAGGAGCAAATGTGGTTTATTCCCAAGAACTCCTTTTGCAATGCCTTTTATTTTTCTATTTCATCCTATGCTGTATCTTCTAACTGGACCTTATGATTTTTTTTTTGAATGAGAGTCACCACACTTAACCATATTTTCCATGTCTGGTGAGTTCTTCTATCCTGTTTCCCTATAGGTGGAAGACGAAATCCAGACTCTTTCTCAGGTGCTGGCGGCCAAGGAGAAGCAGGTGGCGGACATCAAGCGGAAATTGGGCATCACTCCACTCAACGAGTTCAAACAGAACCTGAGCAAAGGCTGGCATGATGTCACCACCTCCACTGCGTACGTGCCCTCTCTCGCCTCAGGCATTTGCGTGCCGCCCGTCACCTCTCACACTGCTGCGGAGGAACGGCTCCATCTGTCAATGCTTCTGCTGTGCAATTCACACTTGCCATTTGGCTGAATTGCATTAAAGACGTGCAGTTGTGAACATGCTTGATTTTACTAGCTCACTCCAGCTGTTTGAATTACATGATCTTGTGTTTTACGGTTATGTTGTATACATTTTCTGTACACATCTGTCCCCCATCTGTGCTGGACAGGTATAAGAAGACCTCAGAGACCCTGTCCCAAGTGGGTCAGAAGGCGACGACGGCGTTCTCCAGTGTGGGCTCAGCCATTACCAGAAAGCTAGAGGATGTGAGGTGAGATGGGAAATTGAACCCTTGTCCAACTTCGATCAAACCATCCTTTGTACCCTTTTGTCCTTATAGCAGATGAATGAATACTCACTAATACCTATTAATGCTATCCGTTCCAAACCATTCTGGTTACATTCACACAGAGGCAGAGTTATTCAATTCTTGAGACTTAAAATCTTGTCTTTGTACACGCAATACATGAAAACTAAATTTAACACCACAGTCAACATAAACAGCTGCTGTTATTAATGCTCATAACATTTGTAATCTGGTAAACCACACTTCAGAATTAAAATGATTAATTCATTTAACGAATATATTTGGGACTTTTTTGGAGTTCAAAATAGGCCTATGTTATACAGAGTGACTATAATGGGTGAAAAAATGGGTGAAAATTTCCTTTAATAACTAAAGTGACAATTTGGAAGAGTCACAACTGCATTTTCATAGCAATATTTGGAAACTATGTGGTCAGAGAATGAGCCAAAACTCCAGATAAATGTTGGGTGGGGATTTTCATCAGAAAGGATGAGTTGCAGGAATTTCCAAAATTCCAAAGTGTTTAGAATACAAAACTGCTCTCTTAAAAGGGTTGTTTATCAAAAAATGAAACTTTTGTCATAATTTGCTCATTTTTATGCGATTCAATTGGTTCACAATTGAAGATATTTAAATAAAACCTGAGGGATTTCTATCCCTCCATTGAAAGTCCATTCCACCTAGACTTTTATGCTTTAAAAAGTTAATTTAAAACATAAATGCAATCCATATGAATAAAACTGTTTAATCCAAGTTTTCAGAAGAGATTCGATCGCAGACGCCATTAAACCTTGAAGCTTAAATGTACTTGTTTGACTTGTCAGAAAAGCATTGGGTTAAGCCACTTGATCTCTATTTTGGTAGAATACACCTTAAATTAAGGGACAGAAATTTCTTCATTTGTGTTGCAAAGATGAAGATCTTACTGGTTTGGAACAACATGAGGATTAATAAATGTTGACTTTGAAGACAACATTGAACATTTCGATAGTTCCCCTTGTTCTGTCACTATGTTCATTTCTTGATGCTGATTCAGTCTGTAGGACATTTTGAGAGTCAATACGTTTGTCGATTCCAAACGCAGACTGTGTGAATGTAGTCATGTGTGATCACCACTTACACATACATGTGCCTTTAGCATAACACTACTGGACAAAAAGGCAAAGGACTGAATTGTACTCCCCCGCACAGTGGAATTACCAAAATTAAGATAGAATAAAACCATTAACCACAGACACCCACATCATACTCTTAAGTCTAAGGAACTGACATTTGCTCGATTTCACCATCTTACGACACTCTTGCTGCAACGCTGGCAACATTGTTAACTGTTTTCGCTAATGACACCTCTGCCATTTACAGATTACAGTCATTTTCCAATTCTTTTGGGTAAGACTGTTTACAGTGGCTTCAAACAAAAGCCGGTTATTTTGGCTGCTACACCTCTCAGTAGTGTGATGAATGGTTTTATAGTGTGGCATGTATTTAGAGGTAGTGCTAGTCTGCCGTTTTTTTCCCACTGTTTCAATGCATGCATACCTTTTCTTCTTAAACCTCTGCTTTAGTGTGCGAATGCACATGTTAAATTGGTATTTGCAATTCAGAGTTTTTGATTTTTTTTGTTCAAAATAGGTCACCTAAAACCAAAAACTGTCATCATTTGCTCCAAACATTTATGCCTGTTTTTCTTCTGCTTTTTTTTTTACCTTACAATAAAAGTCAATGGAGTCCGAAATGACATTGGACCTCATTGATGTTAACTGCATGAACAAAAAAAACTGCATTACAAAATATCTTATTTTGTCTTCAGCAGAAGAGTCATACAAGTTTTGGTGTAAATTGATGACAACTTTAATTTTTGGGTGTACTATACCTGTAAGCATTGTGCAGACGATTGTCATTTTGAGTCAATCATTTCCTATCAGACTTATGCTGTTTTCTGATTTTCCTCCTGCTTTCTGTCTAAAAAGCAGCAGCATCTCTCGTTATTTCTCAGCATTCTTCATAGTACATGTGCTTGTGTCCCACACAAATCTATCAATCTTCTGGCTGTCGCTCTGGTGAACATCTCATCCCCTCTGACAGTGATGGTGACGTGCTTAAACCCTGTTTATTCCCTGCTAATTCTCTCACACACCCTATTCATCCAAACTGGGCGTCCCAGCTGTGGTGTGAATCCGTGTCAGTGATACCGGTAAATGAAGTCTTAAACCCCTGATGGATTAAAGCCTTATACTCTTACTCAATTTCACACAGCATGAAGGGCTGAGGTGTATTTTCATGCTGATTATGAACTCATAGACGTGTGTAGGTGCATGGCTGTATTTCCCCTCTTCTAATGTGCCTGATACTCATGGCTTTGGCTAACTCCTGTCTGCTCTTCTTTACTGCTGACGGATAGTATACGCTCCATACAGCATTCAGCTAGCATGCCGGTGATGAGGTAAGAATTAGTTCTGACAGACCCACATAAGCCTCCGTATTTTACAGGAATGCTTGATTTTGATTTGGTCAGTTGTGGCATTCTTTGGGAACATTTTGCTGTATAATGACTGATGCTGTTTTTAACAAATTAAGATATTTTTAATGAACTTTTTATGAAGCTCTGTGACCCTCCATAGACAACTGACACATTCAGAGCCCAGTAAGGAAGTAAGGATATTGTTAAAATAGTCAGTGGTTCAACCATAATTTTACAAAGCTATGAGAATACTTTTTGTGTGCTAAGAAAACACAAAGTGTATTTTTGTGGCTTTATAAAATTGAGGTTAAACCACTGGTATCACATGGACTATTTTAATGATGTCTTTACCATCTTTCTAGGCCTTGAATGTTTCAGTTGTGTTGCTGTTTATGGAAGGTCAGTAAGCCTATCAAAAATATCTTAATTTGTGTTCTGAAGATGAACGTCTTAACGGTTTGAAACTACCCGAGGTTGAATAATTAATGGCAGAATTTTCATGTTTGGTTTATTGTTGGTTATTCAGTAAGAGATTCATTAATGTCTACAGTTCATTGTAATAGTCTTGTGTTTAACATGTTGCTAAGATAACTCTATTCAAATGAGCATTTAAAAGAAATGAAAACATTAATTTGACAGACATTTTGAATGACAGACATTCACTGGGTTTTGGAGCACAGCTATAGCAGATGAATTAGCAAATCATTTGATATACCACACCTTTTTTTTTTTTTACATTTTTGCATCACATCGATTGTGAAGTGTGAAGTGTTCATATCACGTCTCTTGCAGAAACACACCCACCTTCAAGTCATTTGAGGAGAAAGTGGAAACCTTAAAGGTACAGCAACACTGATTATATCAACAATGTGCTTGGGAGGTGAAAATGCTAACAACCCCAACCTCATTTCTGGCTTGACAGACCAAGATGAGCCCGACACCATCGACAGGCGATACTGAAGAGGTTTCAGAATCCACACCCGATGGAGAGCCAGTGGCTGAACACCCAGAGGGAACTTGTCCACCAGATCAAAAAACGCACTGAGGATCAACCCTCAAACCCTCCACTTTTCTTTCTCCTTCTTTTCCCTTTTCCACTTCACAACGGTACTTCTACATAGTCACAGTGAGCTTTGTTCTGTGGTCATATTTTTCCACTGGAGTCTGGTTGATCTCCAGACGGGACGTGATAGTCCTACACTGGAACAGATTTGTCAGAATGTGAGATGCATGTTTGCTCACGCACTGTCAGAGCACAATATTACTCATTCCACAGCAGCATTGACCTTTGACCCCTAACTTCAGCTTTGCCTACATGAGAGACTCAGACTGTCACATAGAAGTCCCTAAATCTTTCTCTTGACAATTTTAAAGACAATATCCTAAAGTCTTTATATATCTAGTCGAAATATGTAATTGTATTTGATTTGTTTTTTTGTACATTCTATGTAACACATCCCACTACTTAAAGTTTGCCAGCCAAATTAACCAAAATTCTCTGTCTATAGTTCATTTTTCCATTTTTAAAACAAATGCCAAAAACTCAGAACTTGAGTTCTGTCTCTAAGTGTATACGTTAAACTATGAGATTTCCATAGAAAGTATACTGAGTGTATTATTAGCATTAATATTAAATATGATCAAATAGTAGTTATGTTATGCTCTTTTTTTCTTTTCTTGATTTAACTTTAGAGAGTTTGTGTCATAAAATGAGCAGACTTGAGTGTACGTGCTTTGTGACTTCATTTCTTTATTGTTTAGCATTAATAGTCGCACAACTGAGATCCCAGTGCCTTCTGTTGCTAAAACTAGGGAGGTTTAATCTCACTTTAAAGGTGTTTCTGATGGCTTTGTAATTTGACCACTGCTGTATTTTATTTTATTTTTTCCCCAGAAAACAGGACAAACTATGAGAATGACAGATGTCATAATCTCTGACTATATGATACTACTACACTGTTTTTTTTAAACTCTCT
Source organism: Enteromius mattozi (assembly GCA_032359235.1). Taxonomy (NCBI): domain Eukaryota; kingdom Metazoa; phylum Chordata; class Actinopteri; order Cypriniformes; family Cyprinidae; genus Enteromius; species Enteromius mattozi. Next base: position 6,856,800 of record JAUMHE010000072.1, read on the forward strand.
AACACAGCTGAAAAGCAGTGTTAATGTTAAACCGTTAGCATTAGATCCAGTGCAATTCAGTAATATTTACAAGCACTAATTCTAGTATTGTTCGTGTAGTTCATGGAGCCGCTTACACTGTAGTACCTGCTGTTGTGGCATTTTCAAGACTGCGAAAAAATATATATATTTTTATTGATATTGTTACAGAGTGTAGATAAAATTTATAATAAGGTAGAGGTTGCTAAAGGCTTTGGAGCACAGGGTGATGGTACTTGACTGGCAGATGAGTTCTCATATGGTAATATTTCATTATTGCTTCATAACTTGAGTGTGATTTTTCAGATTTTTTTCGTATTTTGCTTTGATATACAGAGGTGTTTTATGCTTGCTGCTCCAAGAAATATTCCATATAAAGACGTTTACAGAGGTTTAAGTTCAACATGCCTGATCAGTCGCTCTAGATCTAGTGTTGACATCTAAAATAAAATACTAATGTGGAAAATATGGAATACTGTAAGTAAGATATCTGTTTAAAACAAAGTTTTATGTGTGTTTTATGTTGTGAGATACTACATGGAGGGTGGAAATTTCCAGTGGGACCAAAAAATTTTTAATTTATCCCCCTTCTGCCTCACTCCAGTCATACTGTAGCTTTTTTCTTTTTTCCTCGCATCATCTTTTGAATATGAATGTTGCTTTATGCTGAATGTCTCTTGTGGGCTTTTGTCCTCGGTTACTGGTGTAGTAGTTGAATATGCTGTTATGTTCATTTATAATTAACCTCCTGAAAGACTAAAACTACTTTAAGCAAAAAATACAAACTGTTGTTCCTTTGTATGTCTGATGGCTAATAAAGCACATTACATACTGTCTTTGTCCAGCTGTCATTCTGTGACATGTTGCAGCTGTATAACTGCTACAGAACACTAGATGGCACCCTAATGATTACTTTCTCAAGGTGACTTTTGTACGTCAATATAATTGTTTAATGTAGGGGGAAAATGGTTTAATGTAACAATATTTTTTTATGGCTGTCAATATTTGTTATTAAATTAAAATCTATTGTGTGGAAATGAGTTGTTCATATAGTGATATAACCCCCCAAATAAGCAAAAGTAATACACTGTTGTCATATCTATGAATGTAAAAAGTGGCTCTAGAAACAGTATGCTTGTTATTTTCAAGCCTATTCTGACCTAGTCCTCAGGAATGCATTAAATTTTGTTCACACATGATTGCCCATGTAGTATTGATGTGCTAAGTTTTGTATTTTTACAGTATGTGGGGGTTAAATTCTTAATAAACATATAGACAGTTAATAATAACTAAGAAATTATTATTGTTTCGCGCAAACCATTTCACAGACAGCATTTCCAAACAGTAATATTCATACAGAATATCCTACAAGTTTTTTTAATTAGTCTTTGACTTGGAAAGAGAAAAGGCCTACCATAGGGTCTGCAAACACTCATAAACTTAAAAGCTTTGTGTGCTTTTCTTTTTTTGTGTTACTAAACACAGTATAACCTAAGGCTGCTAATTAGCTCTTAACAATTCAGTCTGCAAGCTATTATAAGCCCAGTTTCTGAAATAAGCACTAATACGCCATGTTATTAGATGAATAAAAACACACCAGCAGACAATGTATAGTAAACAGCTGCCGAAAAAAATCGTCTTTATTTTTCCATGACCATTAACCAGGAGCTCATATGAACACAGGCACCTTGGAAAGGTCTTTACACCAAAGAAAACAACAACAGCGGCACTGACGAGCACCAGAACATTGTCACCGTAGCACAATTACAATGGCAGTTTCTATTTACACACAGCTCAGAGTAAAATCTAGTACAGCCAACAAGTGAGATAGATAATAATAATAACAGTCACCAAGTGTTCTCTTCCTCAGGAGGAAGGAGATTAAAATCTATCGAACTTTGGGGAAACGAGGAGAAACAAAACGGTGCAAGTAGATAAACAGTATAAGACATTGTACATAAAGCAAGTGCTTTCAGTTAATGTATTGCGATATTTAATATCAAGTCCAGATAATGAAATACCATCAGCTCCCTCTATCCAGACTAGTGCGCGTAAATGCCAGCGATGTAAAAATAATCTTTCCGTCTATTATGAGTTATATTTGTCAGGTGTTGCCGCGTAAACCTGTGCACTAAAGCATAAAATTGCATAATTGTATCCGAGTGAACACAGACTAGACACTCACAATGACAAAATATAGTGGCACGAAGCCTTAAAAATATCCTCTAATTAAGGCCCTCGTTTCTGCTGATACTTGACACCGTTTAACAATAGGGCTACATTTGTTTTTATTCCATTAGAGTTCGTTGTAACAGGTGTTCTGACAGCAATCGTCGTCATTAAGAAAACCCTCTGAACCTCTGAACCCTGCGCCTCGCATCTTTCGGCATTGCATTATGATGGGTTTACAGAGATGAAAAGCCCCAGGAAGCCAGTGAGGTCAAAGCCCCGCTGGGATTACGCACGTGAGCCTGAGAATGAACGGCGGGAAACAAACGTCACTGCGACGCACTCAGCTGGACTTGGCACGCGACGTCTGTATTAAACCTAGGATGAAATGTTATTAATGTCGAGATGGGCCGCTCATTTATGTCATCACCTCAAATACAGGTCAGTGTGTGTCAGACGACATCTACATCACCTACAGACGCAGATAAACAACGCTTTACGTTTTAATAAGGGGCCGTTCACACGAAACGCGGGAAACCGCGCTGAGGAATAGAAAAAACGCATGTACTCGCGGCGCCATTTTCAGTCGTTTTTCAGTGTAAAAAATTGCTACACCGACCCCTTGACCGCGTTTCGAAACTTCTTTCGCGTTTTTGAACGACATAACCCGTTCTGTGTGAATTAGCTTTGTAGGTGCAATTCTTGGGGCAAAAATTGTCTCTAGTTAAAATTCTATTAACATAGAAATTTAACATGTTTACCAATATAAAGCTGCTTGGTTTGGAAGTGACCTGTAAGTTAATGGCACTATTGACAACAGACCTACTTTGCCCACAAAAATTCACCAAAGTTTATTATTGTCATTTTACGTTAATTTCAAGTGACATTTATACAAAGTATTTGCTATTTGCTGTGATATATCACGCCTAATTTGAGAAATAATCTTTGGGTTTTTGTTAAATTTTAACCTAACTGTAGGTCTAATGCTCAGTCCTCCTTAGTGCTAATGCCACAAAGTTATATGCATAATATATTACAATCAAGTTTTTTTTGTTTTTAATTGACCTGCCAAATTCAAGGGTGTTCTTCTTCAGGATAACAACATTTTCTTTTATAATCATATAAATATATCATCCATTTATTCATAGCTACATTCATAGCTATTGCATCTACAATAAAATCTATCCCCCATCAATGACTTTATCCTTCACATTGGCATAGAAACGTCAAGTACCTTCTTCAATGAACAGCTTCAATATACATATAGTCAGTGTGCAATAATGAATTATACACAGTTATTGAATATAGTCTAGACATTGCTTACTGGTCAAAATAACAATTTTGGTAAATGGCGTGGGTCACCCAAACACATCTCTTTTTTTATGGCTTTACAACTCCACTGCTGCATTTTTTTTTCTGCTAGCAGCGGCATGCAAAGATGAAGACATCCTGAGTTTTCACTTTTCTCTTTACACAGTAGACTTCCATCATGTGCACATTGCATCAGATGCCCGTTCTTAACATCAAACAGTACTTGTAAAATCAGGAATGTCAAAGGAACAGACAATGGGACAGAACTGTGTGAACCAAGAATAAAAAAGCACAGTTTGGGCTGACTACAATGGTCCTTAAGATGAACTGGTCCTCTCTTTTAGATAATTTCCAAGTGCTTATGTAGTATCCGTCAGGCGTTTGTTATTATCGCCTGTGCGATGATGGTAAGAAGCTGGTTCTTTTATCATCAGCATCTGTTTGTTTTTATGGCCCCTATAAAATCACTAGATATGAGCACATGCTGCTAAGTATAGAAAAGGTCTAAGAAGCTACACAAATTTGGCTTTCAACCTAGACCCAGTGGAATGACTGCAAAATGTGACAGTTTCTATCAGTGCTTCAGCCAATCAGAGTCAAACACTCTCTCTTAAAGTTATAGATCACTCAAAAATAAAAATGGTAGTTTACTCACTCCTTTGACTTTGTTTTTATCTGGAACACAAAAATGATGTTCTGAAAAATGTTTATGCTGCTTTATACAGCTTATGCAGTGGTTCTCAACATTTAAGGCCCTGTTATCCACACTATTTCTTTTTGGGGGGGGGTTTAACTGTTTATTTTAAAAATGTGCCCTTTGTGTCAAAACATAACATTTAAATGGGCGGAAATTAGTACATTTTCAGAGGAAGCAGATTTTGCATGTCATTCCTTTAGTAACAGCAGCCTGCCTGCCCTGTGCCTGTTTTTACAGATAAAACATCACAAACAACATTCATTAATTCAGATCATATTTTTTGTTTTGTTTTCTTCGGCATGCACATGCAGTATTAAAAAATACAGTTAGATCAGCAAATACTTGAAAAAGTGTAAAAATCCAGTGCGACAGTCTTTGAGTTCTTGAGGTTAACATGGTTCTTGATTGACAAGGTCAGCAGTGAGATAATCCATTCAGAGCATTGAGCCTACATTCCCATGGTGTCTTTTGGCATCTTATTTTCAAGATGCAAGCAACTTGTTCAGGATTTTTGGTTGGGTTATGTTTTTTTACTCACAACAAAAAGGCTTGAGACAAACGTGTTGCATTATGTCTTGCTTAATCTCTGAGATTTTTGAGATAGGGCTGCATGATTGATTAAAATTAAAACCCTTAATCGTGAAATGGCTTAATGCAATAATCAAATCACAAAATTTAATTTAATAAATATATGCAGTATGTGTTTTAGACTGCACAGTGTTCGTTTACACATGAGCAGCTAATGACCTGGTGTTGTCAGTGTCGCAGTAAATGCTGCTTCACATAAACATGGAGTTTGAGTCGTTTATAATGTGCATTTGTTAAGTCAATATGCAGCTAACATCATCATCTTGTAATGACAAACATGCACAGAAATTTTCCCCCCACATCATGCAGCCCTACTTTGAGAGACACGATGGAAACATAAATCGGTATCTGCATCCGACCAAGCTTGCGATTCATAATGCTATTAATGCCTTCTGTGCATGGTTCTATCTGTTAGGCTGGAGTTTTAGTCTCTGACAATAATGGATGATCTCACTGTTTAAGCATCTTTGTAAGAAAAACGCTCCCCAGTTCTTAAAACGCAGCCGTATTTAACAAACCCCTGTTTGAAATGTTGATTAAACATTTCCTGCTGCGCTTCCAAAACCAGAGATGAAAACAACGAGACAAAAACAACTACGATATTGTAGTTAAAAATTGTGTACAAAGCACAACCGGGAAAAGACACCCCCCAACCCCAAAGCTTCAAATTCATCAAAAGACTCTTTGAGCTGAAAAAAAAATTAAAAAATCAAGAGCTAGTCCTTAAATCAGTAAAAAAGGGGCCTCCACTCCCACACGTTTAAATCCAGACGAAAAGATGAACTCAGACAAGCCGACACCAGAAACATTCCTTTGCTTTTCTGTGCATCTCCACGCACAATCTCAGACCTCACCAAGGCACAGTCAGACTCCTACATATTCTCATACAAATACATTCCTGAAAGCGGTCAGAGGGATTGGCCCCCTCCACGGAAAACAAAAACAAAACCTATCTGGGCCCCTCTCTACCTAGGATAGACATGACCTGATCATATACCATAGGAACCCGGCAGCTATTTATCTGTAGTATGCATTGCAGAATGCCAATACTGTCCAATGACAGCAGATATTATAAGAGAGTAAGTTCCATCCTGATGATGCTGTGTCATAACAAAAAGATTTAAATGTGCAGTCTGGAATGTTCCTCTCGACTACAGCCTCTTTTTTTGCAGACTCAGTCCCATCAACGGCCTCTACTCGTTCTTGCTGTTTGTGGCTCGACACAAACACACAAGTTATGTAAGTAGACTACTGAGTGGCCCATCTGCCATCTGGCTATAGCTGAGCGGCGGTTTGGAGTTACACAAATGATTCAGTCTACGCTAATACAGTCAGATTGTGTCAGTCTGACATGGGATATGCACACCCACTCTAAACATCTGCACAGATCCAACACAAATACCAACCAAAGACATATGGGTATCCGATTAACATCACACTTTCAGATTTTCCTCGCATGGATGTGTGGGAAAAGAAATGGCGAGACTTTTCTGCATCTTTTAAAGCATCTGTTAAACTCTGGACCTGGTGAAAGTTCAGAACGGGAAGCATCTTAATCTATTTCCTAGGATCTGTACACCGGTGTGTTAAAGTAGCTTAGAATATCGATCAGAACAGTTACACATTTTGAGTAATATAATAGCATTATTAGTTATTGTTGTTAATTACCTATATGGTATGTTTACACAGAACCAGAGAAGACTACTTCGGCAAAGACAGCTAACACCTCGGCATCCCGCTGAATCTGAACAATAAAAGCTTTGTACTGCTTTACTATGAGACATGGACCCAAGTAAGTATTTATGAGCAGCACTAGTCCTAAATACTGTTTACCAGGTAGCTTATATAAGTATCGAAGGTACATTATATACTGTGTATGAAGTTGGCGATAAAGAAAGTAAATAGTGAAAACACGCCATACTCATGTTGCAGCCCTATATGCACCATGTGCATGTTAAATTACACGTTGTACAACAAAACAACAAAGGCCTGTGCACAAGAAAACTAGCACCCCTAATGAACACGAGTAATGTGCCGTGGCCTAGCTAACAAAACTGCAGCCAATACATAAGCACCATGGTGACAGGTGTGTGAAACAACATTAGAAACCAAATGCACCGTGATCTTAACTTCACATAACAGCTTATCCGAGGCAAGAGCATATTTTAGGTAACATTTAGAAATATCGTCCTACTTTCTAAAAGTCTCATTTGTTGGAAATGTGATGAAAAGAGTTTCCCTAATTCTGAATGTAAACAACTGTAGACATCAGCTTGCCCTCTTACATAAAACGCCTGTGAGATCTCTTAGACCCTTTGGTCTAAAATAGCACCAGGAAGGGCATGGAGGGACAAGCAGCAGCCTCTGAGATGTTCCTCACACCAGCGGAGGGGCCAAAATATGCAGCTATTTAATTATTGAAACTCAACTTCATGTCTGGCATGAGATCACAAAAAGTTTCATTGGAGTAGAATTGGAGTGCTAGAGCCCATGGGTGCTGGTGTGTGGCTTCAGCATAGCTGTGCTTTCACAAACAGGTTGCCTCCAGTCATATGGAAACATGCAATGCCCTGGAGACCTTTTCCTTGCAAGATCTGCTGAAGTGTGTCAACAGAAAGTGAGTAAAGGAAAATTGGAGATCAAAATACAGAAACAGTCATGAACTCTAGGTCGTTTCTGGATTTTCTTTTTTCTATTAAACCAGCAGCAGTTTAAAGTGTTTTCTTGTTGGTCTAGTATCTGGCTTTATTCACACAGACAGAAAAATTCAGGTTTCTTTCTTTCTTTTTTTTTTTTGGGTCAATCTATTGATTTTTTTTTTTTGTATTCTGAATTAATGAAAGACCACATAAAACAACAATCACATCCATTTTTGCAATTGAAATTACATTAAATTAAAATCAGTTTTTTTGAATCAAGTTTTTTATTCTGAACTGGCTGAAGACCACATGAAATCTGGTGTTTATCAAGAAATGGATCCAATAATTGAAATCGGACTTGAAATCAAATCAGTGCATTTATGTGCAGTGTGAACAAAGCCATTCGACCAATAAAACCAGGTGTGTCGATGGACATAAAACACTTCGTTTGGGAGTTTAATACTATATACCTTATCTATATACACATATCGACAGTTAGTGAAAGGGAAACAGTGTGATGAACAAAAGATACAAACAATGCAGGTTTATGAGTTAACTAGCTTGTGTTGATGTTACTTCGACGATACCATATTAGACTGTATCAGAGCCAAAGAAACAGTGCCAGATTGCCAACCGAGCTGCCATATTCCTTAAGAGCCAAACCAAGTGTTGACGTTGCAGGATTTTTCTGGTCATCCTTTGCAAAGAAGCCCATCGTGAAAAGACGTCCTTCCTCCTGTGACCAGTGTTCTGCCATGTTACACGATACTGTACCAACTACAGAAGAATAACACCACCACATCTGAGTGCCTCCAGCTCCTGTGCTGGAGTAGATGTGGCATTTGCTATTTTTATTACTTCCTACTTGAACCTGTGAGGTCAGGAAACGGTGAGAGGTAAAGAGCTCTTCACCTTTCAGAGGTAAAATTAACCACTTTGCAGAGTTTTCTTTACTTGGGCATGTTGGTTGAACCTCTCTAGGCAACAGACTGTGGCGTGAAACCACCACAGTTCATATATGGCTCTAACATGAATGCAGTTTATTCTTGCAGATGGAGTCCGATGGGAAGGAGAGGTTGCCTGAATGGCTGGTTCTTGGGATCGCTATCTGTGATGCGAGTCTGTGCCATTGGGTTTTAATGATCGCAGTCTTTGTAGTTAATTCTGTTGAAGTCAGTTACTCACAAAGCAACAAAAAAAGGAAAATGGCACATAAAAAAAAACCTTTTTGGTAGCAAGAAGGTATTCCTGTGACAAACAGCACTGAGTTCTTTGCTGTTAAATCTAACTGCTGGTTTTGCTTTTACTGATCGCATCCCTGAAAGAAATGTCCTATTGGTAAACGCAAATATAAAACCAGAGATATAAAATCCGTCCTTTGTAGGTGCAATTGCTTGTGTCAGTACGACTGTAAGGGGGAGCTGGAAGTCCTTCTCTTCCTATATTATTTTTTGTTTGTTTGTTTTTTTTTGCATTGAGGAATTTCCATTTAGAGGAGCTGTCCAGTCAACATCCCAAAACAAACCTCTGTGGCGGTACATTCTTGAGAAGACAGGGTTTTCTGGCTGTCCAACCCTTAACCTTTAGTAAAATGGGCAGGAGAAATTTGAAAATGTGCCCATGGAAAATGAAACAGTTTCTCCAGTTGGATTATAGCACTTACACAGTTTGAAAGAGAGCTTTCTTCTCTTTTAAAAAGAGCATGGACAGAGGCTGGTCTTGCCCTGACTGGTCCTTTAGGAACTGACAAGAATGTTTTTAAGCACTATACTGAACACAAACAAAAAGAGATGGATCACAAGTCTTCTTTTTTTTTTTAAATGTTTTGCAGGGTAAAGCAATTCGCCTCAAAGGGAGAGTTGGAAATCTGCAAAGATTGGGATTGCGTCCATTGGTTTAGCAGGGAATGCATAAGGGTTTGACCATGTGGGTTTAAGGTGAAGCAGGGTGGGTCTGTGGTCAGTAAGAAAGAGAAAGGACGCATTTCATTATGCTATGCATGCAAAGGAAGCCCACCCTGTATTTGTGTGTAAGCCATCGCAGCTGTTTCAGTCAACAAATCTCTGGCAGGCTTTCTTCCAGCGGCAGGCCGTGCACCACATGTCTCTGTTTTCCATGCCGTACACCTTACGACACTTCTTTCCCTCGCCTCGTGACTTCCTACTGCACAGCGCATGACACAAAACACAAAAAAAACATGTTTTACAAACATGCAAGAGAAAACATTTTACAAAAAATCTGTAATTGCATAATTAAATAATCCAGTCAAAACTATGGAATTTAGTGTATAATGTGGAATGTGATGGAATTTGCCAAATTTTGGATGGAAAATATCAAACGCATATCAGTACACTTAAATCAAACTGCAATATACCAGAATACTATTTAAATATGAATCCTGCACATTCTTCATAATTGTGATTAATTTAATGGAAACATTAAAATGGAATTCAGAAAATTAAATAAAAACAGAATCTGGAAAAAATAAAACTGAATTTGAGAAAAAACAAACAAACAAACAAACAAACAAACATATTTCATAGGGACTTAAAACTGTGTATATATATATATATACTGGATTTATGGACTTTTCACATGCTTCTGGCATCATACCAAGTAAGCAGAGAGAATAATGTATTGATTGTACTTTTTCCACACTACTGAAAAAGTTTATGATGTGCGACTAGATTTTGGACACTCATAAAATGTGTAAGAATGTCCCTTAAAAGAGACACACCTCCAGCTTTCATCAAGTCTCACAATTTCACACAGGCTTTGCTTTACTATGCTCATTTCTCCTGATGTGAAACTCTTAATTTAAGACTGAAAGGAAGTGCAGTTAAGCCTGTACCTGAGTGAGCCTGCGGCTCTGGGGGGAGACGAGAGCACTGCAATGGTCTGAGAGCGCTGCTCTCCAAAACCCTGCGTCCGGCTGTGAGTGGGAGAGGCCTGCAGTCAGACAGAGAGAGTTAACATCCCTCACGCAAGGCCAAAGACATCATTCATCCATTTCCTGTCATAAAAATCTCAACGCACAATTTATAGAGACGCTGTGCATAAAATTCAATCTGTTCAGCTATTTTTGTGAGCATGTGTGTATTCGGTTGTGTCAGTGTTGAGATACTTGTTAGACTGACTCGCATCTCTCAGTTGTGTTTGCACGTTTAAGAGAGGCTGAACTGAGATAAATCAGTAGATGATTATAAAACACAATCGGTCAGGACTGTGTGTGTACAAAGGGACAGTCTATAGCAAGGCACACTAGAGTTCAGTGTGTGCATGTGTGTGATGGGCACAGGAACGTGTGTGTGTGTGTGTGTGTGTGTGTACTCACAGAGGTGCCGGTAAATGTGACGGGTGGGGACTGCCAGGAGATACTGAAACTGCTGCTGGAGGGGGTGAAGCCAGAGGAGCTGGTGGAGGGGATGGTGACAGGGGCTGTGGCCTGTGGAGTGACAGTCACACTGATATACTGTAGACTATGGGCCCGCAATTATAACTGGGCTGTATGCATGTATGCATGTATGTATGTATGTATGTAATAACCACTTTGACAGCATCTAGTGTTCAAAAAATAGGCTTTCCTTTATTGGTCACCTTGCTATTGGTCAATTATAAGCTATTTGACAGATGAGCATAGGTTTTACAAACATTGTTTAACAGGGTTATTATTATATGATAATATATTTTATTAATTTCAAGTGCTTTGGTTAACAATTTAAGTGATTAGTTTAAATCGAGCAGTTTTTTAAAATGTAATACAAGTTTTATTTATTTCTTTTTTTTTTACTATACATGTATGATGGTTTCCACAAAAAATAATAAAGTAAAACAGCTGCAAATCAGCATATATGAATTTCTGAAGGATCATGTGACACTGATAATTAGCTTAATGATGCTGAAAATTCAGATTTGACATCACAGGAATAAATTATATTTTAAAATGTATTAAAATAGAAAACAGTTATTTTAAAATCTAATAATATTCCGCAATATTACTATTTCTAATGTACTTTAATTAAATAAATGTAGCCTCGGTAAGCATAAAGAGACTTTCAAAAACACAAAGTTCTGAACGGTAGTGTATGTGATCAAAAGGAACATAATCCTATCATAATTCTCCTCACGCGTGACCTTTTCATGCTTTAAATTGTGAAGGGCATCTTTATGCACAGCTTGACCTGTCCAATCTGTCATCATATCTATAGGTCTTTCTGATATTAAATGTTCTGCTTGCTTTCTAAAATTGCTCAAAAATACTAGGTCATATCCATATGGTATTTGGCTAGTGGTAGTGTTCTGAGAGCATCAAAGTGAATCTCTGAAGTGATGTAACGTTATGTAAACATGCGTAGCTCATCGGGATAGGCTGGACTGTACCTGGTAGGCGTGGTCTGTGTGCACTAGGTAGAGTGCGCTGGGAGCAGAGCGGCTGAGAGGGGTGGTGGTGCTGTTCTCGCTCTTTGCTCCGTTAGTGCCATCCGGCTGTCTCTGGTCCAAACCCGGCGGGGGGGACAGCACAGACGGGGACACAGGAGACAGACTGCTCAAACCATCCGCCACAGAGTCGGTGTTCAGCTTGATCTCAGTGTAGTAGAAATCCTCCTCTCCGTCACTCCACTCTGAGTCACAGTTCCTCCTGAAGAGAGACAAACCAATCAAACATTTTGATACTGACACTGATTTGCTTTCATTTAAAACTTCTGCACTATACTATACAGCCAATCCTGCCACAGTCTGGGACTGATTTCATAACACAATTATGAAACTACCATAGTAAGATTTTGTACAACATTTTACTTCACATATTATAATTGGACATACCATCTCTGATGTGTGCTTGATATGTTAAATATTTTAATAAATATTTTAACAGTTTAACAGTGCATTTCTCACGCCCTTCTACTGAACCATATTTCAGAAAGATGAGATCTTCTTAGAAATCCTCCGGTATCTTCCAGCAGTACTGACACTTGCATGGTTTAATTAGACTTCAGCTGAGAGAAACAAAAACCTTCCTTCACAATCATCTGGCCTTTGCTGTCATTATTTTATGCCCAGCAGTAATAGTGTAAGCGTGGTGATAATCCTGCTGGAATTAGTCTCGTGTTTTGACATTGAATCAGAAGCAGGCTGCAGTCTCTTATCTCTCACTATAGGCTATCCAGAGTTCACTGAGATGGATGTCAGCTAAGAGATGGTGTAACACCATAAAAATGTGAATGTTTCTGTCTGATGAGAAACGTACTTAGGAAAAGGTTTTTTTACTAATAAATGTGAATGTTAAAGAGATCGTGAGTCTTTTTTTTGTATGTTCATGTTAATGTATTAGGTTTTTCAAGGTGCAAGCATGACTACAAAAATATCTGTGGATACATAGGAAAGTGCACTGACTGAACATGACAAAAATCTGTTGTTATTTAACAATTTTCCCACATTTTCTAGATTTAGTTTTACATACAGTAAATATACTACCATTAAGCAGTTACATGTTGGTAAGATTTTTTTATATTTCTGAAAAAAAGTCTTATGTTTAGCAAGGGTGCATTTATTTGATCAAAAATGCAGTAAAACACTAATATTGTTAAATATAATTAGAATTTAAAATATCTATTTCTATTATATTTTAAAATGTGATGCAAAGCTGTATTTTCAGCATCATTACGTTTCCAGTTTCACGTGATTCTTCAGAAATTATTCTAATATGCAGATTTGCTGCTCAAGAAACATTTTGCATTATTAAAAACCACAATATGTATTTATTAATTTTTTTTTAATTCTTTGATAAATTGATAGTTCAACAGAAAAACATTTATTTTATACATGTCTTGACTGGTACTTTTGATTAATTTAATGCATCTTTTTTAAAAAAAAAATATGGACCCAAAATTTTTAAATGGTACATTATTAGCGTTAATGCTCAAGGCAAATAAGGTGTAGAAAGGAGGCATTTTTGCGCTGAAAATGGTTAAAATGTATTGTATTGTTAGTGAATAAGAGACATTTTTTGTAATACCACAGGTGCCTTACCCCAGGTGGACGGTTCGAATGTGCCTTTGGATCCCGGCGGCTGTGCTCAAGACCTTCCCACAGTTCTTCCACAGACACTTGAACATCACCTTCATGGAGTTCTGTCAGGGACACAGGTGCACAGTGAGTACACTAATCCACATCAATCAGCAGACCTCTTGTCCCCAGCATTCAGATGCTCACAAAGAACTGACACGGGGGGATGCAAGGGGTGCAAGTGGAGCCTCAAAAGGATGCCCACCTTAGACGTCTGTCTTGCTTTATTCTAAAGCTGGTAATTGGTCTGCATTGAGAGTGACACTATAGCACAGCCTTTCAAAGCTCATGCCATCTTTCACACATTGTGTCTGCACTAATTACACAATTGTCATTGGAGAGCTGCAGCTCCTGTGTCAAAACTGCACTTAGGTTGAAAGCACAAGTGAGCATAAGTGAAGATGAAAGTCTTAATACTTTGATCTCTCGACATATGCTATTATGCCAGTGGCATGCTGTACGTTTGTTTACCATTGTTATGACGCTAATTTAATTTTCACTAGATAGCCATTGTGTTGGTCTGGCAAACAAAGCAGCTCCTTCGGTTAATCGGTTTGTCATGTCCCTGGATGACAACAGCGCCGCAATTCCTGGTGCTATAAACCAGCTACTAATTAATAACACAGTTCAAACTGGCTGGTGTCCTTGTGTTGAAGTCAACTCTCTAGAAGGCAGCCGAAAGTCAAAGCAGAAAGCTTTGCAATTTTTCTTCTTTTAGGAAAGGCTCTTTAGAAGACACTGCCAGGAAAGACACTGAGATATGACTGATTGATGGGTTGGGAGGCAGCTAATGGTTCCACAGCAATTCCTGGAAATTATTCTAAAAGGAACGGCACTAATTCATCAACAGCATTATTAATTACATATTATGCGATATACCGGTAGACACGATAGAGATATCACTTACACACTTAGGTGATGTTGTTGTGCTAGATGGTAATGAAAACGCATCGTTTGCATGTGTTTTTAAGCATTTCGTTTTAAAACAAGTGATTTTAAGCCACTGAAATGCAATCAACGGTGAAAGTGAAGTTATCTAAATGTGCACGCTGTATGAGAGACATCCGCACATGAAGACTGGAGTATTGAACTAGGTTATTTTGGCCGCTTTATAGGCCTTCATCAGTTAAATACACACAATATAAGTATTCTCATAAACAAAGTAATTTAGTTATAAATTATATCAGTTCTATGTACAGCACTGTGGTAAATAGTCAGTATACAATGAACGCAGATTTCATGTTAACACCATGGCTTTGTAGTTAATACCACAGAAACATCATGCTATTGTACCTTGGAGTGACTATGTACATATCAACATCGATAACAACATTAGTACTACCAAAGTACCTCAGTTTAACCATCTAATAACATGATAATCGTTATTGCACCATGGTACCATCATAATATTTTGTAAGGGCTTTAAATGTGATTACATATTTACAAAATTTATAATACACTACTTTGTAGTAGTGATAATGAAAACAGGGCCCTGACAAACACTGGCACTGTTGTTGTCCTGGAATCCTAAGCTGGAGAGACAATAACAGAGATAAAGGAGGTCTATTCATTCTCACAAATGAGGGAAGACCGACAGAATCTGGGATGCACCTGACATGAGCCTGACGAACTGGAAGATAAAGTAGATTGGTGCCTGTGAGCAGCCTACTGCATTGGTAACTTATCTTCGTAAAGACAAGTAAATTGCCTCTCTACACAGCATCATCATGTCTAGTAACGGCACCTCCAAATAAGCCACATCCTAGAGAGGACAGTATGTTATTAAAAGTGAAGAAATATGTGCCCACGACTTCTCAAATAATCTGTCTGCAAGGCTAATATAAGTCCACATATAAATCACTTTTGCACATCTTCCTCTAATTTCAGGAAATGGTCTTGTCACATACAGGAATAAAATACAAATTACAAGGGCTGTCAATCGGTTCAAATAATCTAATCATGATTCAGGTCTCAAACCGCACATTTATTTTACTGCAATGAAGCACACAAGTAAAATGCACTGAACAAAGAGGTTTTTGCAGTGGTTTGTGGCTGCAGTTCTGTGATCAGGGTTGGAAGGTTGTTTTATCTGTTAAATAAATGCATGAAACGAAGATTCTGTATATAATTTATATTCTACATGAATTGGAATGAATGAAATCATTTGAATCACATAGATTAACATTGGCACCCTTGCAAAATACATGCATACATCGACAGTTGCCATAAATCTCAAGGGTTGAAAGGCATAAAAGTCATAGTTGAACATTCTGTCATTAATTAGTCACCCTCACGTCATTCCAAAGCCATAAGACCTTTGTTCCATCTTTGAAATACAAATTATGATATTTTTGAGTTTTTCTAAACCTGACATGTTCAAAGCCCAGAAAGGACATTGATAAAACTAGTAATTTTATGAAGCTATGAGAAGACTTTTTGTGCATCACCACACGCATGCATGGTACTCTCTTGAAAGTGCATAGAATTTTGACATGAAAGAGAAGAAATTGTTGAATAAAGTTGTTTTTGTTTCTTTGCACACAAAAAGCTTCATAACTTTGAACCACTGATGTCACATGGACTATTTCAATGATGTCCTTAGTCCTTACTACCTTTCTAGGCCTTGGACATCAGTTGCATTGCTGTTTAGCAGAGAGCTTTCGGATTGGATCAAAAATATCTTAATTTGTGTTCTGAAGGTCTTACGAGTATAGAACAACATGAGGGTGAATAATTAATGAAAGAATTTTAATTTTTTGAGTGAACTATCTTTTTAATTCAACCGATGCTAGATTTTGAGTTTAAAAACCCAATTCTAATCAACTTGATTTGATTAAGCCAGTCATTTTAAAATGAATATACTGAATATATCGAAAAAAGAACCCAATTTATACCACCAATGATATTAAAAAATACAAGCACTCAAGTCTTTGTCTCACTTTAAACTGCATTTAAATTTCACTTCAAGGATCATAAACCCTGTCAGAAACATGTGAGGTGAGTGGCTGAGGGTTTTTGCGCCGCTTGTTATAAATCTATTATCTCCCTTTATCCATTATTCCTATTGTAACGTTTAACTAAGTTACGCCTGATGAAATCTCCATAAGTGAAGGTGAGATGACAGCAGCTCACCTTGCGTTTGCGGGGGATGGGTTCGTCAAACAGCAAGCTGTTCCCATCATGCTCATCGATGTTGTCATCTGGTGGGCCGCTGAGGCTGGGCATCCGAAAGGGTTTGAAGCTGTCAGCGGACAGGGGTGGAGATGGCGTGGATGGGTTGGACTGGTCGCTGGGCGCACTCCAACTCCAATATCCACTGCTGCTGTAGCTGGATGGAGTAAAGCCTCCGTCCTTCCACGAGCCGTTTAGACCCTCTGTATGGAGAGACACAGTGAAGGCATAAAGACACATTAAGTGCAGTAATTACCATAATCCCGACATATATACTGCTTTATAATACACTAAACTTTTAATTAAATGTAATGAGTGAAAAAACATAAATGTCATGTTAGTTTATGAAACTCTCGGTGTGCAGCGGTGCTGTAACACACTGTAATAACAGAAAGTTAAAGTCCTAATTATATTACACTAAAGCCACAATTATAGTACTCTATTAAAGCCCTTGAAAAGTTATAACACATCCTCATCAAGGTCTTAAAGGGTCCACATGACGTACAATATGATTGTACTTTTACTTGTTTCCCTTTTTTGCTTCTTTGTGTAATTGTATTTTAGCTCACTGTGAGTCTTTTTTGCTGTGAAAACATATTGATATTGTATTGTTAGGGTGAAATAATTTTGTACCCACACTTGTATATCATATGCAAAGCTGTTAGCCAATTATAACAGAGTCCATTTACATATAAAGGTCTACGTTATTTATGGCACATCAACACAAAAGACAACTTTCATGGACAAGTTTCAAGTGCAATGGCAAAGTCATAAATATTGAAGTATAGAAGTATCAGATAAAGAATATGTATGGTCGTTAAAACAAAATTATGTCTGTTTTGGTGCAAGATGCCTTTACTAACATTTAAAAGTACTTGAAGGAATAAAGTGCTACAGGAGTGTAGAATATGGCCCCTTTAAGTTATTAGTAGATGACAGCTTTAAGACAAGATGGCAAAAGTCAGCCTCATGACAGCTGAACTAGAGCACCACTCTCTCATGTGACAGTTTTTCATGCACATGTGACTGTGAAAACAGGAAATAGCTGAGTCTAGAGCAAGCCGTGTGACAGACAGTGTGAAAATGATTTCATGGGGGCTGAGATCACGTTGTGGTTGTGATCTAAAATTACTTACCGCTAACTTTCACAGGAGGACTGCGCACCAGAGGACTAGTGGACAAGCTGGTCAACACCATGGCAGCTGTCACTTTATCCATGTCCACCTCTTCCTCTGATTTCCTGTAAAAGCAAGAAACGATACTTAAAATCACCATAAAAAACGTATTTTATATTCTTATAATCCGTCTCATCACCAGATGATGACAAAAAATTAGTAAATGCCAATGATCCAAACAACTTCTGATAGACAAAATTAAGTTCAGCCCTACATTTTATTTCCCATTTGAGATGCCATTTCACTCATATATTCAAATAGCAATAGAGAGACTTTAGATTTTTGCAGTTCAAAGATCTGACTACTTTGCAAGGGATTATTAGTCACGTGGCATGATTTACATGTCTGCATGGACAAAAAGTTTTTTTGAATATTTGGGTAGGAAATAGGCTAACAGGCTAATCAGATCAGCTGTCTGTCTGCTAAGTTAGTGTAAAAAAAAAAATAAAAACCTTTCACAATTTATAGATTTGCTTATATACTATTCTAATCACTCACTAAATAGAGTATCCATTAGAAGTTCTTTCAACCAATGAAATCCAATGACATCTTTGGGCTCCTGAGATGAACACACATTCTAATGTTGACTCTCCTCAGGTATTATAGACTTCCTTGATTCAGGCAATTACAGACATGTTACTCTGAGCTTCCATGCCAGCTGCTGCGTTCATTGTTGTGGGATCTTCAAAGCTGCCCCACACAGCATTCCTATGATGGACAGAACAGGAACATCTGTCCTGACAGATGACTCTCATCACTCACAGATGAAGTGTACACGTCTCTTTACGATAACATGATAGTGTATGATGATATCTCAACACGACCCGTTTCCGCAATGGGAACTGAGCGGCTGATCTTACGGCATTCACAGTTTTGTAATAAACAAAAGTAGGCTGGATGAAAGACGCGTCAGTGTTTTTATATAGCAATGGACATCTGTAAAATCTCAAAGGGTTATTTTGTGCCTGTGATTGAAAGATGGACGATGAATGCGTTGACGTGTGGAATGAGTAATAAATCTTCTCACCTGTCAGCTCTTTCTCTCCTGGGAGATCCTGAGCTGCCCTGCCAAAGGCGCAGCATGAAATCCCATAAGCGAGAGAGACAGAGAAAGCGAGAAACCTCTCGCTGACAGAAAAGCCCGGGACCTCTATTAGAGATAGGCCTAATTTATGTTTCTCATGCGGCGAGAATGATGTCATTACGGCTTTCGGATAAATCACGGTAGGCTGCCATCCTCTTCCGATGCCGCTTTTCCCAAGAACCTACAATTAAGGTACTTCCTGGTCACCTTGGGAGAGCACGTTGGGCTTGATGGAGCTTTCCAGATAATGCCACACTGGTGCTCCTGGACGGCGGCTAATTAGGAGCTTTAATATCTCTCATCCAATGGAATATTGTAAATTTCATGAAACACATTAGATCCTGTGTAATTAACATGTAATATATTGCCACTCTTGAACAAAAAGGATCTCTGAAGTCCCAAATCACATGAGTCGTTAGTGTCCTTATCAAGCCACGGGAGTGAAGCTGGGTGCACATTTATGAATGGTAATTAAACGAGGAGGTAAGCGATACATACAGCTATTAGTGACTGGGGCAGAGGACGCCTTAAGAGGCCACAAGGGGGTGCTTGGTGGTCCACCCAAAATTCAAGAGCATAAACACGCACACACACACACATATAGATAGATAGATAGATAGATAGATAGATAGAGAGAGAGAGAGAGAGAGAGAGAGAGAGAATACTACTTAACAATTTAATAATATTTGATTATTTAATTTTATTACTGTTAATTTTGCTTTCAAAAGACCAGATTTATCACACTGATTTTATTCCATAGACAGTGCAGGTATTAAAATAAAATAATTATTGGACCACAAAACCAGTCATAAGTGTAATTTTTGATATTGTGTACATTTTTATTTTGTGTGAAATATGTATGGTTTGTTAGGACAATATTTGGCTAATGTAAAACCATTTGAATATCTGGAATCTGAGGGCGCAAAAAAATCTAAATACTGAGCAAATTACCTTTAAAGTTGTCCAAATGAAGGTCTTAGCGATGCATATTACTAATCAAAAAGGTTTTTATATATTTACGGTAGGAAATTTACTAAATATCTTCATGGAACATGATCTTTCCTTAATATTTTTGGCTTAAAAGAAAAGTGTATAATTTTTACTCATACAGTGTATTTTTGGCCATTGCTACAAATTTACCCCAGTGATTTAAGACTATTTTTGTGGTCCAGGTCACAAATGTGGTTTTATTAAGGTTAATATATGTATAATTAATAATTGGTAGGAAAAAGGATAACTTTGACTTTAATATTAAGACAATAAAAACTATTTAGTAAAAAAAGGCTTACTACAGTGACTATAATAAAGTGGATTATTATTTATTTTTATATAAATTTTGCAGCATGTGAACGCCCTTAAGAAATATGTCTGATCAGTCTGTGGTGGTCATGACCATAAACCAGCCTAATTACTCAGTGCTTCTGACTAGTCGATTATGAAAAGATGCAATTTTGCACATCTCTAATCATGGCCTCTTCCCATCATCCCTGGAATATCTCCAATTATGAAGCTGGAAAAACACATTATGGGAGTTACTGTTTTCAAATAGAAAAGAACAGACAAACAGATGCTCTGCTGTGAACCAAGCCAATGCTGCATCTCATTTGCTGTTGGCTCACTCTCATTTCCCATCTCGCTTGACGTCTTTGGTTTTCTCAATGGGAGCGGGTCAATATAATCATGCTCTTTCTGCTCATTTCCAATCAGACAGGTATAAATTAATGACCATGTTACAGAAATGAGCTTGGGTATGAATTACCCGATCATTAATGCCCGGTAATTCTTCCCGTGGCCACCCTCATTTGCAGGAAGCCAAACGTCAATGGGTGTTTTTTTGGTCATGGGGGTAAATGGGTGAGATGGCCACCAGCCAGAAGGGGGAGGCAGTTCACAGACATCTGTTGTGATTCAACGGACAGATGTGCCAACTTTTTGTAGCCGTCCAATCTCGCAAGACAAATGAGAGAGCGGGTGGCTTGAGGAAGGCTATCCTACGTACCTTCAGACATCTGGACCTTTGTGTTTAATGAGTCCTTCGAGGAGGCCTGTGCCCACTTTGGCTGAAAACTGAAAAGATGTTTCCAGTTTCAAAAAGAACAGTGGGATATAATGGAAACTGATTGGATTACAGTCTTTTATCAGTTTAATGTGGGCTCCTTCTGACCTAGCAACAGTGGCACAAAAACCAGGCTTGGAAAAAGAACAGTGTCACTTAACTTACCAAAACGATTGAAAACAAATTGCACTCCATTCAGAATTCAGAGAGCATTTCAGCGTCAGTAAACACTGATAACTCTGAAATAACACAGGGGAAGTCAGGGGAATTCCCCAAAAAACCTGAGCACACAGCTCCTCCCCTGCTGTCCTCCCCTTCCCGTTTGGTTTTGAGCGAGAACAGGAGGGAGCAGAGAGATGCCTTTGAAGTTGGCTCGAGCTGGGCCGTCCATCGTTTATTACAGTCACCAGTGTATGACGCTCATTTCCTTCTGAATAACGGGCAATAAATCAGATGCCTCAAGCCTCCCGGCGTGAGCTCCTGCGTTCTGTTATCACTGCCATCCACGTAAAAATCTGCATGTGACACAGGACAAATATGCATGAGAGACGTCAAGCCATTATAAACGTTAACCTGCTGTAAACATGTAGCATTGTGACTGTGACTACGACCTCTGACTGTCAGATACTAATCGGATGTGGTCACAAACCGAGCCATCCGCGTTTGTCTACAGCCTTGTGCAGATTCAATCAGCATTGCATACTGTTAAAAGATAAAACAGCAGCAGCATATATGGGCTGCTTTCTTTCAATTTCCTGTGTAATATCATTACAGTGGAGGGCTGGGTGGTTTGACTGTATATATATCGATGGTACAAATGTGATGTGCTGTACAATTTATACTTGCAGTGTGATTTTAAAAAAAAATACACCAAGCAGAAACCTATCTTACAAATTGTGTTGCTGATGGCTTCCAGTGTAGACAGCTTCATTGGCTATAATAGTGTGGTTTAGGTTTTGTTCATGATTACTGTGAAATGATCCAACTTGGTGTATCAAAATAGAAGAACTGATGTGTGTGTTTGGCCACATAGTCACAAGTACATGTATTAGCTATTTTCCAAACATTAATAACAGATTTGTAATGCATTACTGCCTCCTTTTCACGTTTCACGTTACGTTTTGTAATGTGAAGCTGTTTTTTTATACTGCTGTATTGGTAATAATCTTACAGTTTGGGCTGCATTTATTAAAAAAGTATGTTTTAAATCACCAGATTATAGTAAAAATTCATGGTTAAAAAAAACAATTTCATGGTTGTGTAATATACAGTTTATGGGACCAACAAGGAAATAAAATGTAATGTATTCCTGTGATGCAAAACTTTTCGTTGTCAGTGTCACATGATCCCTCAGATATCATTCTAAAACAGTTCTGATCATTACTGTTCAAAACAGTTGCGGTGCCTAATATTGTTTTTGAATGTAAAGATTTTATTCCATAAATAGCATTTTTTGTAGGTCTTCTGTGTCACCTTTGAAAAATATAATGTCAATCTACATAACGTCCAGGGGTAACTGTACTTCTGAGGAGGAAATATCTACAAAAACTCATTTTAATTGATTATAGCAAAGATATTAAGTAGGTAAAGTAAATCAAGTGAATATTTACTTCTATCACAATGGAAATGGCACTTAATGTATCAAGAGGTCAGTGAACAGGTAGTACTTTTACTCTGTAAGGATGCAGTAGATCAAAAGTGACAGCCAAGACATTAATTATTACAACAACAACAAAAAAATGTATTTCTGTATATAAACAGCAAATAACCAACAAAACAAAAAGTTAACAGCTTTTGGCAGGACTATGCAGCAAATGGGAACTAACAATATTCATATATAGTTAAAACTATAATGTACATCGATGGGTTGCATGAAAAACCATCTTTCTATTGCACAAAAGGTTCTTAAAAATGATTCAAATGTTCTTCATGCTAAGACAACAAAAAGGTTCTTGTAAGAACTGATGGTTCTTCGATGCCATTGCCGTGAAATCCTCCTTTTGGAACTTTTACACAAGACTCTATCAATCCTAGAAGCTTCAGAAAACCCCAGAGGACCGGTCCAGGACTGTTTCCAGTTTTGATAATAACCGTATCTAATGCACACTCTGCCATTTAACTCTTT
>JAUMHE010000072.1:6886652-6924342 GCA_032359235.1 Enteromius mattozi
ATATTTGGTATTACAGCTTTTGGTAAAACAGCTTCTGTTCCGAGGTACACTTACCCATAGTTTTTCAGGTAGCTTTCTAGGTCCAACAGAACGGACGCCGGTTCCCTACAAAACATTGATTAATGGCTAATAATGTATGTTTTGAGTGTACGTGTCCCTATCTCTCGCAGATCTCCATGCCCAGCATCCCTCACACCGGCACGTGACCCCGTCCATCCCCCCGCCAGCGTCACCCGTGTTCCCCGGGGAGCCATCACTACGACAGAGATGCTCCCAATTACACAGTGTGGGGGGTATTGGAGTGCCTCATAAAACTCCATACTTCACGAGATGGGGTTGATGGGTAAGAGTGCATGTGTGTGCGGGGTGAGGTGGGGGTAGTCGTCTTCCCCCGAACATCATGTCCTAACTGCCTCAAGCCAGGACAAAGACCTTGTCACTTGCGAGCGGGTTATGGACACTTATTAGGGGAGTTATGATGGTTTCCACAGGTTTAATACCATGGTGGACTCCACACAAAGCTGCCTAAAGGGCATAATAAAAATGGCAGGTGCGTGGTTAACAGTGAAAGTTGACTAGTTAGAAGCTCAAAGGAACACCTCTTCTATTAATATGTGATCCGTTTACCAACATTATGCATAGAGAGGGCAGAAACCCTCAACCCTTCTGCTGCAGACCCAGTAGAACAATATATGCTGTACAACAGAAAGTAGGCTTGAAGTATATTAGCCGATGTTTGCAATGGCAGCATCAATATTACTATTTCTCATATTTACAGTAAGACTGTAGCAATAATTATTGAACAGTGCTATTGTTATTGTTTCTTGTTTATAAATCATTTATTTTATTGAATTAGCTTTTATGTTTAGATTTTAAATCATAATTTTTTTTTTTTAATTTTATGTAGTTTGACATTTTATTTGTAAAATATTTTTATTTAGCATCATTTATTTTTATTTCAGTTTTAGTTCTATCTCTTTAAGGAAATACTTAGAGATATAGATAGATAGACATTTTATATAGATATATGTTAGTAATATCTAATAGTTATATTTATTTTTGGTACTGTATTTTAAACATATTTTAAAGTTTTTTCAGCCATTTATATTTTATTTAATCTCTTAATTAACCAAAATATTTTTTATACTTTTAGTGAAGATTCAAAATAACACTAACACTGAAAGAAAAAAATAAATAAAATAAAAGCAATTTATAATTAAAACTAAAATCAGTTGATTTAAAGCTTACATGTGTAAATTAAGGCATCACAACCTTAATATGTACACTATAAAAACATGTATATATATTAATTTTGACATTGCATTTAGCAGTGTTGTTCAAATATTAGTGTTTAACTTCGACTATTAGATGATGGAAAAAATAGAAGTAATTAATAAACACAAATATCCAGTTTAATCAAAAAAACAAACATAAAAAATCTCCATATGGTCCAATATCTGAGATGGTACCATAATATTGTGTTTCTGAAAGCATTCAGAAGACTGCATAGAAAAGCCTTGGCAGCTTCTTCATTTACATTCTCTAAATGTAAAAATCCATTGCTCTGTATATTGCTTATATTTTTGTGATGTATACTTGAAACAGGTGCATCTCCAAAATGGTAAACAAGACTGTAACAGCATGTAAAGCAATTTTCCTTTGTTTTGGTGGTGGCATGTTGATTCTGTGCACGCACACTTGGTAAACAGCAGCAGATGCCCTGGTTAAGGCAGAGCCGGCGCCAGGCTACTGTTCCTTATG
Organism: Enteromius mattozi; assembly: GCA_032359235.1. Lineage (NCBI taxonomy): Eukaryota > Metazoa > Chordata > Actinopteri > Cypriniformes > Cyprinidae > Enteromius > Enteromius mattozi. Next base: position 6,888,414 of record JAUMHE010000072.1, read on the forward strand.
TAAATATGAAAGCAAGAGGCGGTGTAGCTCAATGCCCTGCACAGCGGTGGACGAGCGGCTCTCTTACAGCGCAGAAAAACACAAGCCACGGAGACAAAGGGGGAGAGCAAGGAGCGAGAGAGCAAGAGTACAAACTGAAAAGAGAGGGTGAGAGAGAAAGACAGCGTCACAGCAAGATGGAGAGGGGTCTCGGCCACTCAGCACCTGAGAGTGAGGGAAGAATACAGGGAGGAAGGGGACGGGGCTCTCATTGTTTCTGAGTGGCTGCTGTATTTATGACCGTCACGTAGCGCTCTAACCTCGCCGGGAATGACAGCGAGCCGCTGAAAGGGGGGTTAAGTTAACCACTGGAGTCTCGAGAGGGCTTCAGCCTCATTTTATCACCGGTGAAATGTATTACGGTGGCCAGTTTTATGCCAGTGGGCTTTTTTAGCGTTAATATTCAGTGAGAATCTGAAAAATACAACAAGAAAAAGAAAAAGAAATAGTGAAATACAAAGGTGATACAGAGGGTAAATTTATTCTTTTAGCTTTGTTTGATAAATAAAGCACTTGAAATAAATGGTTCACAAAAATAATTTTTTGAATGATCACTTGACAGACTATTGTTAGTTTTGTAATAAAGTTCACTGGTATTGAATTTTGCCAATAACCAAATACAGTCGTTTTTAATAGAACAGAATAGAATAGAATAATGTAACATAACATAATATAATACAATATCATATAGCATTTAATATAATATACATCATATTTTCTTGAATATGTAATTATCGTTAGTTTTGTAATAAATTTGAGTGGGAAGTTTTTATTGTTATATAATATAATAATGTAATATAACAAAATATAATATAATGCAACATGCAAGTATTATTAGCACTATTTTACATTTGAATGGGAAGTTTTTATATTATATAATAAAAAATTCCTGCTTATTACCCAAATGTAAATAGTGCTGAACCTTAATACAAACCAACAGTAATGACATGTTCATGAAAATCTGTTGCAATTATAAAAAACTTTGATGTTTTTGTGTGTGTGTGTGTGTGATAATTATGTAATAATAATGAAATAGCCATTTCATAATAAGACACTGATACTTAAAAAAAATCGAAAACACATTGTACATTACATATTTTTATTATATATTTTATTTATATTTTGCTGATTACTAAAAAGCAACTATTTATATAAAATTAACAATTCTTGTTTTTTACATTTAAAAATAGGCTAGCTCAACATATTGAAGGTCAGTAATAGCTTAGGAAACTGAAATGTTAAATATCTATATTATTATTTATTTTTAAAAATGTGGAAAAAATGTCTTAAAATGTATTTTTAGAAGGGCATTGTACAATATAAATAATAATATATAATCCAATATTTACATTGTATATTTTGCTGAAAATAATTAATTTTTAATAACTTATTTTATATAGATAAATAAACTACTCAAAGACTAGCTGATCTTAAAAATATGTTGTTCTGTAGATCCCTAATAGACAGACAGCTGTGAAGCAAACAAGCAACAGAGTATGTATAAATAACGACTGAAACAAAGCCAGAAAGAGTGCGAGATGGGGGGAGTTGGCCGAGTCATTTCTGCAGTGTTTCCTGTCACTACGTGCTGTGAGGTAGTGCCAAAACCCGAACCCCTCGCTTTCACAGTTCCTCGAGTTACACCAGAGCCTTCAACACACACGAGCCCCCGAGCACAGAGGGGAGGAGCAGCCTCGCGGGTTTGGCGGGACCCATCGCGGTCCTTCCAAACGGAGCAAAGTTGAGCGCCTGTAAGAAGAGCTCAGCCGCTCCCACAGATGCTGCAGAGACGCGCTGCTGCCCCTCACGTGACCGCCTTATTGTTTACTTCAGCCACAGGCACTCAGAAGAGACTGGGAAACCTTTGTAGGGAAGAAAAACACAACGTGGCCCACATGTCCCTTGAAGGGGGGGCTGAGGAGAGACTTTACCTGTTGTCACAGCCACAAAGAGAAAAAAAAGGAACTTGGAGAAAAAAAAAGGCTCTGAGCTGTTCTGCTCACATGCTTCTCAGAGCAAAAAATGTGAAGATCAGCAGCAGCAGCTCTTAAGAAGAGCTCAGAATCATAATATTGAAGTACTGCTTGCTGAGCATTGTTCAAGTCGATACTAAAACCAATTTGCTACCCTGACCGACAGACTGCTGCTCACATCTGGATTTGTGCACAAACTCTGTGAAGATCACTTTAATATTGCAGTACTGGGGCAGTGCATGTGTATGTCTTAAGTGAATGTAAACAGATTGGGAAACAAATCTATGCATTAGGTCTTGCTGTTCAAACACAGCTTGATTAAACCTGCTTTTGTTATTAATTCATCTACGATTTCAAGAAAAATAGAAATACACTTACTGCTCTTATTTCATTATTCCATTTTATTAAACCTTTTACCTGATTAATTGTATGAAAACATGAAATTATTTAATTTACTCAGAAATACTTGAATTCTACACATAACTGATTTTTTGTAAAAAAAATGTATAATAACATTTACACCACTGTTGACAAGTCTGGGGCCAGTAAGGTGTTGTTTGTTAACAATGAACAAATAATTTATTACACTATTTCTTAAGCTTTGTTAATATTAAATATAAAATACAAAACAACAACAAGGATATATTTAAAAGATCAACATTTAGAGTAAAGTCCTTTGTAACAAAAGATTGATATTTAAAATACATGCTTAAAATGATGTAATATTAATATAGAAGTTCTCAATATTCTTTAGAATTTTTATATTCATATTTTGTTTCCACAAATATATTGAGCAGCAATGTTTTCAACATTGATAATAATACGAAATGTTTCCTGAGCAGCAAATCAGCATATTAGAATGATTTCTGATGGATCATGTGACACTGAAGACTGGAGTAATGATGTAAAGTAAATTTTCAAATATTAAAATACAATTTAGAATTTTAAATTGTTATAATTCACCATATTACTACTGTATGTTTGACCAAATTAATGCAGCATTTTGAAGCATAAAAGATTAGTTAAAAATAAATAAATAAATAAACGTGTATATTTTAAATAGTGTCTATTAGCATTGTTTTGGTGTGGCATAAAATTATTATTGATATTGATATCAACTCTGTCATTCATATTCGAAAACAATCACATCAAGGGCAGCAGAGGATAAAAGGAAAAACATGAGAACTACAGTATCATAGTACTCTAAAATTATGAGCGCGTGGAATTATGCAAAATAACAGGAAGAGTTTGACAGTAATTGTCTTAAAATGTATTGTTGAAGCTGAATAATTTGTTTAAAAGTGCTGCTGTGATGAGTGCAGTGGTGGTGGGGGGAGATGCTTCTCACAGAGGGTTTTAACAAGCTGACAGTCAACAGTTATTATTAGTATGGTAAAGCACCTTTCTGAGAAGTTCCAAATTTATTCACTTTTTAGCTTAAAAATATGTAAATAACCTCACTAACTGACCATCCTGAGGCGTTCCTGCAAAAAACGACTGCGGTTGCTCTTCGAAGTCAGACACAAAATCTAATAAAAAAGAATTTCCAAAATGTTGTTGATCAGAAAAAAGTTTATATTAACTAGTGCACATGAAAAGTTGCCATGCCACTGTGCAACATGATGAATCTAAGAGTTGGCAATAACAATGATACTCCATCCCTTGAGCAATATAACGAAACCTCAGTGCAAAGGCTCTGCAACATCTAATACATATGGTGTTTCAGCAGACATTCTTTAAACATCTGGAACATTACCTCTCTAGTGCACCGCATTGTTGAAAGATCAGCAAGAGACCAAGAATAGTATGAGCTAACCTCTATTTGAGAAGCAGCCGAGCCCCTTAAAGTGGTTAGTCTTTGCCCACTCTGATGTCTGTGGTCACTAAAGACCTTCCACATGAAAATGTGTTATGTAAGGCGGGAAATTAGGAAACAGTATCACAGCATGAAGGAATAAATCAAAGTCACAGTCATAACATCTAATCCATACAGTCTTGTTTTGGTTTACGCTCATAATATTGGCTTTATAAGCCCTGAACCTGAGGGAGAGGGATATAGATTTTGCAAACAACCTTTGTAATCACATTAATCATATGTAGTATAATAATAAAGCAGCAGATACACTTTTTTCTTTCTCGGTGTAGTTGTATGAGAAGAAGATAAATTCATTAATTAATTTGCTTTTATATACAAATATATATAAGACGTTGAGAATAGTCCAATAAATACCATATATATATATATATATCTCTGGGCAAAGTTTTAAAAATCAAATCTTTGAGGCCAAATTAAAGGTACAGTATTAAAAACAACTCTAGTTCTTATTTTAGTATTATTTATATATTATTAATATATTTTAATATTTTAATTAACATTTTTGTTATAGTTATTTTAGTTCTAATTTTCATTTTTTACATTTTTAAATGTAATAATTAATTTTATTTTAATTATGCTTTATTTAAATTACTTAAAATATATATTTTAATAGTTTAAGTCATTGTTATATCAATGCGTTTTAACCAAACTGTTTTCTTTTTCTTTTTTTTAAGTGTATTCAAGTGAACCCTACGTTTTGTCATCATGGTTCTGTCACACATTGTTTAATAAAACAGTAAGTATGCCATTAGTTGCGCTATAAATTGAAAAGTCCAACCTTATAAACAGAGCAATGTTTTGAAAACACCACAGAGCTTTCCAATGGCTTACTGTCTGCACATTCAACTTGGATAGGAGAAAATAATGTATTTTAATAGTGAAAAAAATAATCTGTCCTTCTGCTCTGTTCTCTTACTCTTTGCCATTTTCACGGTCACATCTGTACCCTAGAGTCTCCCTATTCTCATCTTCCTCAACTATGACACAATTGGTGAGTGCCACCCAAATTAAATTGGGGACAATTATGACACCCCCATGCAGAGAGCTTAATTAGTACATCTCCATTTTAATTAATAAAGTCTTTCAGCTCGCCAGAGATCAATAATTTATGTTACCAACTACACTGTCAAAACTGATAGGTATAATTAGAAATGCATAATATGTTACGCAGGTTTATTTTAATAGGACACACTTGAGTAACTCAACATCATGATGCCCCCCTGCCGGAGAATCTTTGCCCCAAACCACAACTCAAACTGAATTAGTTCCTCTCAACAGCTATAAAAGGAGACGTATACAGACAATTAACCTACCTTACCAACAGAGACATTTATATCCAGACTTTAACCTTTATCCAACCATTTTTGTCAGATTAACTCCTATGGCTTAAATTATTTACTTGTAATAAAGCAACCCATTAATAAATACAATTTTTATCGCAAAATTTTTTTTCCATTGTTCCATTTTCTTAATATAATAATGTAATGTAATGTAATTATATGCTTAATATTTTGATTGAATTACTTTACATTTCATCAAGGTTTCAAAAAGTTCAGTTCAATGCAGTATTTTATTCAGTAAGAATTATATAATTTTAGCAAACTGGCAAATATATATAAAATATATATATATTATTTTTATTATTATTTTATTCATAAAGACTATTATTATGTTTTTGTCTTTAAAAGTGTGGTAATTTCAATCATAATTTATAATATAATTATAATAATTAAAATGAATATTAAAAGTGAACAATAGAAAAATACAGACAATGAAAAAGCATTTATTAATCTTAGTTAAATGTTAATGTCAACATTTATTAATATATTATTAAAATCAAAAGTTGTATTTCTTTATATTATTTAATGGACATGAGCTAACAGAATTTTTTTTGTTGTTGTTGACAACTATAGTTAGTTACTAACAAATGTATTGCTCGTGTAATACAACTAATATAAACTAATAGGGCATTACAATAAATTGTTAGCGGTAAAAGTGTAAAATCACACAAACCTGTCTACTTTAAAATCTGATCTTAGAGTCCAAAGTAAAGTTTTAGTATATAAAAAATTCCTCTAGCAGAGTCATATATACTGTTATATTATTTATTCATATTTTGAATTTTATTTTATTTTTATATTTTCAGAATCTGTGATTGTGAACATTGAATTACAGCCCATTTTTGAAAGAAAAAAAAAAGGAAAAGTAAAAACCGTGATGTTAAAGTCATTATGATTATTGCCTCTACAGCACATAACATATCAATTCACACATGCGATCAATTCATCCTTTCACGCTCATCTGCGTAGCAGCCTCTTAAAATAATGAGGCAAGCCATTCCAGAGCCACCAACAACGATTCAAGCACAGAAGCACTGCATATGATCTCAGTATTGATGTGATATTTTTTCTTGATCATCCAGCTGAGAATGCCACAGGCACTCTTAATACACCTGCAAATTGGCGGCATGCAACAAGAAGCTATGCCACAATTACATTTGAAGTAGTCCCTGCACCGTTGACTGATTTACATTGTGATTTACAGTAACGTGACTGTCAGAGTAACACAGCCGGAACATTTGTTTCTACTCCCATGACTGCACTATAGAAGTGTTAAACTCATAAAACGAGGCGATACTTCATTATTTACAACATTAATAAATGTAAATAGACTTGTTTTGGCAGCTTTAAAATTGACGGGCTGGCAAGACATCAGGGATTGTCATAACTGAACGCAGCGTATTGCACTTGTTCACAAATGATCATAACTAGAAAGGCTGATGGAATCACGCTTTGATCTTTTAAACAAATGACTCTCTTCAGACAGGCATCTTCAGGGAGGTTGAATGTTAATGGGAAGCCATTTCTGATCTGGTGTGTTTGGTATCAAGCTGCGGCAAACATTAGAGCTCTTCTCGGTAGCTTCAATCATCTTGTGAGGACAACCCAACAGCCTGTATTATTGCTTTGAAAGACATAATCCACTCTTAGCCACTCCCCCTCACTGATATTCAGGGATTTTTAATTAAACCACTGATTTGCATAAAGATTCCAGCACATTTCATTCCAAACCATCACAGGTGGTCCAATTTTCAAAGCCTTGACACATGCAAGCGGCCAATGATTTAAAGCTTCTAATAGAAAAGGCAATGAAAGGGAAACTATTCACGGATGGCCTTTTTGAACACAATTTCCAGGTGACTGATTTTATAGTTTGGGCTTAACAACATAGCCTCAACACCATATTTTTGCATGTGTTTGCAGCTGCATTTATCATCAATTAACGTGTTCTGTTTACTTTATTTTGTGTGTTTATGCTTTATTAATATCTGAAACAATAAAATGAAGTACTTCAAAACTAGTGCTGTCACACAATTAATCATGATTAATCGCACACACAATATAATAAAATAAGCACTATATATAAGAAAATATGTTGTTTTTATTATATATATATATATATATATATATATATATATATAAAAATATAAATATATACTGTATGTGTGTGTATTTATAATAAATGGACACAGTGTACACATACACACACACACACACACATATATACTGTATTATGTAAATAAAAACTTTCATTTTAGATGTGATTAATTGCAATTAATAGTTTGACAGCACTATTCAAAACTAAACAATTCTCCCATAAATGTTTAACCCTGTACAGCCTGATATATGAAATAATAGTTTTTTTTTGTTTTTTTTTTTTAATTAAATAGTTTTATTTTTATTTATTTTTGTTAATCAGTTTTATTGCATATAGAATAATATGGAGCTCAAAAGTAAAGTCCTAAGCAAAATATGCCCTTTGGTCCAGATGCTAATATTTATATGTTCAAAAAGTAAGATTTAATTCTGACAGCTAGTAATGTAAATCTGTGAGATTTTTATAACAGTATAATAGACTATTTACATAAAATACATATAAATATAAGTTATCCCTATATGTCTAATTTAATATTTAAATGTTTATTTTATGATCAAAGGCAAAACATAGAATACAGTACAACACAATAATGATTGAGCAAAATGAACAAATCAATGTTCATTAAAAGCCTAATCGTATTTTTAAAGCATTTTTAACATGAATTAACATGAAAACATAAATTGCTTTAATAAGTGTTTATCTTACTTTGAAGTTATTCTTAAATGTACTTTATTGATGTCTATTTCACAGCAAAAAGACACACGGCCTGAAGGAGGATGTTTTTACAATTTTACTAAAAGGGCTTACTTGCTAAAGAAAAAAGGAAATATCACTCAAATGTCAAAAGGCATGCCTAGATCATGTACAAAAGGTTTTTCTAAGCTTTGCTCATGTTTATAATTTATACGCCTTAGAAATTTAGAAGTAGGCTTTATAGGGTTAAAACTTCATTTGTTATACTGTAACATTCAACTTTGCACTTGTACTGCTGATGTATCTGGCTACATGTTATGTCATTCTATGTTTACTGCATGCTTCTAGGAACAGGGAGTTTATACCCTTCATTCACTGACTACTAAAACAACCACATCCCATTTTAACACAGTGGATTCTTTCATTCTTGTAAGATGGCACACACTCTTAGGCATGTATTTTGTAGCTTACTGCATGTCAAGCCAATCAGATAGGAATGGAACTACTATTTCAAAACTGTTTCAATCGTCATGGAAGTTCAAGCTCTGTCCAGTCTGATAAGACACTCAGGACCAACACCAGGCGCTGTGTTGTTTGCTGTGAGAGTGCTGGAAAGAATCCAGTATTGCAGAACTCCAGCTTTTGCAAAGAGTGGTGCTTTTCAGATGGTAATCACATGCTCTCTAAAGTTGCAGCCCAACCACCATCCGCTTTCTGAGGGAAACTTGTTTTCTTTGGCAGCCAGTAAAGCTGCTCTACTGAGAAAGCATACAGTTGGACCAGATCAGCCCCCTCCCCGGTTTATCCACCCACCACTTTGACACAGCACATCCCGACACTGGATCAACGGGGGGGAAGAGGAAGGAAAAAGCTTGTTGTTCAAGAAAAAAGCAATAACAAAGGTTACACCCATATTTCAAGCAATATGGCTGTATGAGAGGTTATAGGAAACCTAGTAATTTGGTTGCTTTCATTTCCGTAGCTTTACCGCAGTAATGCAAAAGCTTAGTTTGATGGACTCAGGGGATTGAGCTCTGAGAGCAATAGGTTTATTTGGAGAATCCTCCAATGTGGTTTCCTGACCACAGTCTCTGCTGAAGTCTCCCACAGGTGAATATAAGCTATATTTCAGGACCCATAAACAATGATTCACGGTTACAAATCTCTTATTTTAAATGTTCAAACATGTAACCTTGATAACACACTTTAAGGAATAATTCATCCAAAAATGAAAATTACCCCATGATTTACTCAGCCTCAAGCCATCCTAGGTGTGTATGACTTTCTTCTTTCAGATGAAAACAGTCAGAGTTATATAAAAAAAAATGGCTTTGCTCTTCCAAGCTTTATAATGGCATGTGAATGGAGATTTTGAAGAATCCAGTCATCATAAAAAGTGTCCCACATTGCTCCGGGTGGTTAATAAAGGCCTTCTGAAGTGAACTAATGCATTTGTGCAAGAAAGAGTGGGAAGCACATTCTTCAAATATTTCTGTTCTATAGAAAATAGAGAAAATAATGAAATTTGGTTGATCTTTGTAAAGGTAAATATAGTCCATATTTTCTTGACTGAACTACTCTTTTAAAGCAGCTAATGTTGTTTTTACACAATTCTACATACACACCATTATTCATTTCCTGCTCACAATTAGTCTATGGAGGCCTGCATCATTAAAAGTCAGACTGTTCTTGTTCAAACAGGTTATTTCCTGCCATATCAAAAATATGAAGCTGCTGCAGATTTATGTTGTACACTAATAGAAAGAGGAACCAAAAGGTTTCAACATACAGCATTTCTCAATCTTTTAATAAACCTCTCTTTCAGCAAAGCTGCCGAGGGAAAGAGAGGTCAGTAATCATGTCGGGTCAACTAATATACAAGACAAAGAATGCTTGTGGTGGAACTCTGTAAACAAATATGATGAACTAAGCTATTCAGTATCCAATAATGAACACAGAAACAGCTGACGTGAGATGGGAAACGTGACCTGCAGGTCACCAAACAAACCCCGGCACACTCTATATTGTAGTCTGATTGAACACAAACCAAGTGGCTACTTACAAGCTCCAGTCCTGTGATATTAAAGTGTTACTGCATCTAAGTCACTGCTGTTAGCAATCACAACTTCAACAGCGTGTAACCTGGTCTCCAATCACAATCAAGTATCTGGATCACCTTCCTCGCAACAGTTTAGTCACCTGCTTATGTGTCACCATTTCCCAATGACAATCAATCACAATTTTAGAGTAATGACTCCCATACCAACTCCTAAATTTAAACACAAGAAAGTTGAACCTATATCTATCCGTTTTTTGGTCTAAGTGTCATCTTCATCTACTTAAGTGCATGGCTCTCGTGATTTCTTACAATAGCCTATGGGAACTAATGGTTATCTTTGGCGCTTAATGAAAATCATTCGCAAGGCTCTATATATTGATTTTGACATGTTGGAAACACCTTACACAATAACAATGAAGCTAATCCTCGTGCTAGTTTGGCACAAGGGATTGATAAACTATCCTGGAGCTGAGAAATGCAAAAGAAACCAAGCACACTATCCAGAACCTTGTCTGTGTTTGTCTAAACTGGCCGGCCTTGCCAATAGAAAGGCACCATAATTATTTTGAGATATTTCAACTTGTGGCTGCTTCTTGTCCAAAATCGTGACTAATAGACCTCAGAGCTTAACGTACACATGTTTTGAGGTTTGGGTTGTCCAAAAGAAACACAGAAAAGAAAATATATGAGCAAACATGGTTACACGCACTGTGAGATTGAATCAACTCAAGCACACAAATCTAAAAATTGGTTCGATTTTTGCCAGGATGTGATCATGATGAATTGCTTTGCCTAGAGGTTCATGATATTGTTGAAACGTTTGGGATTGGTAAGATTTTTTGAAAATGATGTTCAATCTCTTAGGCTGTATTTAATTAATCAAAAATGCAATAAAACAATAATATTATGAAATATCATTGTATGTAAAATAACTTACATGGTAATATATTTTAAAGTGTCATTTATTCCTGTGATAAAAAGCTGAATTTTCAGCAGCCCTGAAATGTTTCTTTTTATATTTAACTTGGTAGCTGAAGTTATTTCATGTCATGTTAATATTAATAATCTGCTCAGAAAACTAATTGTACAGAACAGTAGAACAACCAGAAGGCAATCTCTCAAGATGTAGAGGTAGCAAGAGACAAACATCATTTGTTGTACATGTAGGATTAATTACAGTTTTCTATAAGCATTAAAAATAATGAGCTTCATAAATGGAGCAGCACTGAGGTGATCAATACAACACCTAGGGACATCGGTAGTCAACCTATAGCAAATCAAACATGCAAGGCCAATTAACGCAGACAGAAATCACAAACATCTTTCTCAGTCATAAAATAAATTCATTGCTCAGTATGACATTTTTTTTCCTGAATGGACGAATAGAATATAAATTGAGCTAAGAGATCAATAATTTGTCAACAAATAAATATAGAGTCGATATCAGGCCTCATTGTAGTAATAGAGCTATCAGACAGCAGATGCTTCATGTCAGTTGAATCGCACAATTGATTTTTGGAATCTAAAAAGTAAAAAGTCACACTAAAAAGACTTTGTTTGTGTGTGTTAAAACATGCTTCAAATTACTTGTGACAAACAAAGGAATACAGCTGTTACAATGTTTTTGTAGTTCTACAGCTTGCTGCATGCTAGAGGTGTGAGAAAAAAGTGCAAATGCTGTAAAGCGTTTAGACCACAGGATTCACAAACCACAAACAAGCCTGTATCAGTATACTAGTGGTCTTGATTTTGCTTAGAACGCATTATGTAGTAAATATAAGTCATAAAATTAAAGGCCAAATAATGCTGAAAATTCTGCTTGACCATGTCAGAAATTATTTACATTTTAAAATATATTGAAACAAAGAACACTTATTTTAAATTGTAATAATAGTTCACATTGTAATAGTACTAATAGTATAATTAATCGCAAAAATTATGTAATATATGTGTGTGTGCTGTGTATATTTAATATGTATATATAAAAACACACATATACAGAATATATTTCGAAAATATTTATATGTATTTTACAATATATTTATGTTTCTACAATTTATGTTTATATAAATGTATTTATTATAGAAATATAAAATTTTTCTTTAATATATACATAATAAATATACACAGAACACACACATACAGTATATTATGTAAACTAAAACCTTTATTTTGGATGCGATTAATTGTGATTAATTATTATAAATGCATAATAAATGCAGCCTCGGTGAGCATAAGAAACTTCTTTCAAAAATATTACAATCTTATTGACCCCAAACTTTTAAACACTGGTCTATATACACTACAATATGGTATTACTAAATTACTTACATATTTTTGTACTTTTAATATGCATATTGGGGGGGAAATTCAGTAGCTTCTGAAAAAGCATTTTTTAAAATCTTTTTTTGTCCAAACATCCCTCAAAAAAACTCTATAATAAAAAAACTCTAAAAGAAAAAATCAACATTCCACCAGGCTACAGTCTAGATCTTATTTAACTCATACAAAATAAAAACTAAAATGAAGTAAACAATAACATACATCATTCCTTGAGTTCTCATCTGTGCCTGTAGTGGGCGCTCATCCCGCAGTCTTACCTGGCTTGTGGTACGTCGATGCTGGAAGAGACCACCTTGCGTTTTTGTTCCAGCAGAGAAACGGAGCGGGTGTGATCTTTCTCCGGCTCCAGCGCCCGACCCGTTCTCTTGTGCTCCAGCACCCGTGGCTCCTCTGTGCTCTCCGGGCTGAGGGAAGGCGCCTCTCCTCTCTGCACACCCCCATTCTGGCCCTGCATGGGCCCGTCCCGCTGGCCACCATTACAGGTGCTCTGCAGAGAAAAACAAATTTGACTTTCTTTAGTCTTAACTGTGTTAATAGTCTCTCCGTCAATGAAGCCCTGTTTACACCTATAGGGATCGTTATTGGTATAGACCCCTGCCGCGAGGCTTGTTTGCTTGCAATCATGGCGCATTAAGCTGTATTTAAGCTGTTGGTAATTAACGCACCGGTCAATACAAACATCTGAACAATGCTTTGGATGGAGAAATCTAATTCGCTCGTTTGTTTATAAGATCTCTGCCCTGCTGACAAAAGAAAAATAAATCCTCCTCGCTCTGCCATTTCCCCCTTAGCACAACAAGCCACCATCCGTGACCACACTAATGCAAAGACGAGCAGCTTTTCCTCTTGCACGTCTCATCTGCACAACAGACGTAGACTTTTCTATTGCACTGTGACTAAAGCTGTGGTACACTAAACCGCATGCTACAGAGAGGGCAAACAGGGGCCAAGACGACGTACATCACTGTATGCGCCAGCGAAGAGCATGATCTAACAGCGAGAAGAGCACAATCCAGATCATTATCTTACCGAAACGTGATTAGTTTGACTGAGGAGAGAGTAAACGCCCATCATGCTGGGCTTTGAGCAGCTGTGAGTTTCCACGCTGTAATGAAGTTAAAAATAAAATGGATGGATTACCTGGCTCAATACCGGTCCAAGAAATTCTGATGATAAGGGCTGAATGAAATACAAAACTGAGGATTACCTCACTAGCAGTGAAGTGTGGTATTTTAATACGGTTTCTTTTTATGTGCCAAATGCCATTATTTAGTCACGCTCATGTTGTTCCAAACCCGTATGACTTTCATTCTTCTGTGGAACACAAAAGGAGAAATTTTGGAGAATGTGCTGGCTGCTCTTTTCCATGCAGTAATAATAAATTAGGATTCAGCTTTTAAGCTTTAAAAATATTCCAAATATCTCTGCAGCAAAACAATAAGCTCTGGGTGAAAACCTAGGGATGCACAATAGGTTAGCACCAATATTGGAGATTTTATAAAATATATCTACTAGATATTCATATTATTGCTTATAAAGTTAGATTTGTAATTGTAAAAATAATAATATACCTTAGCTTTCGTGTTGCTATCTTACATTTAAAAATACTAAACATTTAATAACACTGTTAAAGGTAATTAGCAAATCTTAAAATAATATTCCTTATAATGTTGTTGTGTCTAAATTCACTTCAAGCATGTATGATTTAGTCAGTGTTTTGTTTTTATTTATTTTAGACAATATTGTAGAAATGTAATATCTGCCATTCATCAGCTAATTTGTATCAGGCAGAATTGTACTACTGTTGCTTCATTGAAAAACTGACTAAAAGAGTGAATGCTGACAATTTTGGGGTTAAGTCTTTCTTTAAACCTCCCATGGGGTAGGAATAATGCTATTCCATGAACAAGAAGAATGCCAGGCTTTAGCGTATTTTCATGAGATGAACAGATTTGTTAAAGCGGTATCATGTTGTGCAAGACTTTCAAGCGTCAAATCAAAATTGCACAGTTGACAAGTTCAAATTTAAATTTCACACACTATTAAGTCCTTCTTTCTCAAGATAAACACACCCTTGCTTTGTGTGCTTGTTTTTTTTTTTTTTTTACAGCCACAGCTTTCTCACCTCATGTGGAGCACAGACTCCAAACTGATCAAATATGGGTCACAATTCATGTGCCAGTCAAACTATTCAAATATGATCTTATTTTTGCAAAAGAGAAAGGAATTTAATCGATTTAAACAGATCGCGACTGATCTAATAAGAAAATTAATTAGATTTGAGAGCAGGATGCACACAGATGAGCACTCAGAATTAATTATCTACTAATTATTTATTTATATTTGAATATTCACAGGAAAACAAACACACAATGCACGTTAACACGTGAGACGCTCCACTTTAAGGTTTGTTTATTTCACGGTGAAAGGAATTATGACGCCCTTCGTAAAAAAATGTATATATATTTAAAGCTTGCATGTACTATGACCAAATAAACAACCATTCCATGTGAATAAACCAGCAACAAAGCCTTGGTGCATAAAGAGTTAAACTGTTAGACAGCCCGTGTGTGTTAATTAAATTTTGATATTAAGCAGTGGAAACAACAGGGGAACGAAAACAATCCAGTCCGCCTTTGTCTGGAAATGCCACACTGTAACGCACTTAACGAAGCTCCTCCTTACTATGCAAGTCAACAAGTGGCATTCCCCCAAGCCGAATGGCACTCGTTTGGGAATCCAGGCGACTTGCCAAAGCCCCAGATTCTATGAGCATGACCCTCCGTAGAGCTCCGTTTTGCTGCCGTTATGGAGCAGCTGCTCCGGGACCATTAGCCCCCACTTTAGTTTCACATCCCTCCATGCTTGCATTGCTTACATCTTAACTTTTCCCCCATCATATGTCACCAGAGAACATGTCAGCATGTGATGTATATAGAAGCTGCTTGAATAAAAAGTGGCATTGATTAAAAATTAACTGGATGTCTGATTGGGAGTGCAGATTACAAAAACACTGAAGCATATCAGTTTGCACACTTACCAAAAACAAGCACATAACAAGCAGCAAACAAAAAAATATGTATGCAAATTTGAGGTATTATGTTTATTTGGTTATTTATTCTAATGTATAATTCCATGCAAAATCTACAAATCGAAGTCTTGCAGCTCTGGCTGTAAAAGAATGAAATAGCTGGTGCCGTTCTTGTCATTTTGACCCTCTTTGTTTTGATATGGCACCTCAGGCTGTATAACTTGATGACTGCAATTAGGTCATTATAAAAAACCCTTTGTATTTTGCAATTACGTGCAAGTAACGCACTCAGCCTGGTGTGCAATCACGCGGAGTTCAGTGAATGAAATGAGCTTGATCTGAGCATTAGCTAAATATCAAATGACATATTTATAAAAACACGATCACTGCACTAGCAACGAATGTGGAAAACACAGTAAAAAGCACTAAAGCCGGTTGCAGAGAGGAGAGATGGAGGCTGTTGTACGCGCGCGTACAGATGCTTCTGCTGGCGCGTGAATGCTGCAGAGCGTGTTTGTTTGCCACTGTTATCCACCCACTGAACTCAGATCATCAGCGGCTTACACAGCCCTACATGGCTACAGACCTCGACTCAAACATCCACAAATGCAACAAAACAAGTCTAATTTACGACAATAATTAAAAAAATTCTCAGTCGAGGAAACTTTGTGTTTGTCCTTATGCGGTTCAGTCGGATTTCATCCCGCGATTGGGCGATAGTTTAATTACATCTATTTAGTCAGTGTTTCAGCATCTTTCCGTCGTCGCGTTGGGGTCGCTGAATGCAATGAACACCACGCGAGATGACTGATTCTTAAACAAATGACTCTTATGAACCGGTTCTTTTTAGTGAGAAGATTCACGAAGGAAGTAGAAGAGTTGAGCTCACGAGTCATACAGTGAATCATTCAGAGTTCACAACTGACTCCCTCGAACACGATTCAATTTTCGTTAATGTTTACATATATATAATACACATTTAGTAAATAAAAAATCTGTATTTTACAAGAAAAACAAGATAACTGTTTAATGAAATACGTGTAACTGATTCGCGCTAAAGGGAGAACGTTGGGAAGAATGCAAGATGGTTGACATTAGATTTTTTCCTAAATATTACTGCAAATATTTATATTTTTATATATAATGTTTATATTACATAAGGCCGGGAGTGACATCATTTCAAACAGTTATACTAAATAAAGCTAGAAAATATTAATTTGAATAATTTTAACACTTTCTGTGACCAAAGCACCATTTTTTTTAGTTAGACCCTTTATCACAACACAGTGACCGTTAAAATGGTCTCCACTTAGAAAGTTAAAAAGTAAACATGATATGCAATCAAAGTACATTTTAAATTAATATGCACTTCACAGTCTTTTGCAGCTGTGTTCCTATCCAACAATGGAGAGACCAAAAGTGTCAGAGTTTAATGCGCAGTCGGTGAGCATGGGCACCGGCGATTCTGAACGACCGTTTCTATCAAGTTTCATTTGAGGGGCCAACGACTCCCCGTTAGCATGAGCATTATTACTGCAATATATAACCTATTCTCACACATTCAGACATGAGGCATTTGGACCATCAAACAACAATCTCTCAATGCACTGTAAACAAGACAGTGTGCGACAAGCAGCACAACAACAACAAGCCCAGCTGACCACACACACCAACCTTCAAGCTCGACTTTAGCGGCGCTTTCGCAGTCATCTGTGCAATCTCTTCCTCTGAGTATTCGTTCAAGCTCCCGTCTTGCATGAGCACTGTGTACACGTTGCGCCGATGGCCGGTTGAAGCATCTCTGTTGTCTTGTTTGACAGCCTGGATCACTCCCGTGAGCGGAGCCGCGTCTCCCGTTAAACCCGGCGCGTAAACGCGGCTCCCAATGACCGAGCGCTTCACCAGCCGCCGCGTATGCATAGTTGATAAATCAATGAAATGCACAAATAAAAATTACTTCGATCTTTGCACGGCAATGTCGCTTTAAAAACAAGAAATGTCACGCTGACAAAACCCGAACGGACTGACCGTCATAACGGGCCGAACATGCGAATAATACGACAACATTACTACAGATCTGGAGCGCATCCACGTATTTCACCGGCGCGAGCAGTGAACCGTTACAACATGCAAATGAGCTACGCTTGATAATCTCTGTCCGTCTGACCGAAGCACCGACCGGCAACCGATATCTTTCTTCTGTCGACCTGTTTGTTTTGCTTGCCGTTCCCTCAAAGCTGACGGATTGTAATAAAACACGGCGCGGAACGGCAGTTTTGGATCGATAAACACGATGTGTTTTTCACAATACACACAGCGGGCATTTAAGTGATAAATCACCGAGGAGCGTACCGCCAGAAATTTGATTCATTTTATAATATAAATGAGCGACTCCAGTGTCGAGGGTGATGTTTTAATAGCTAGTTTTCGTCCTATATCGCCGTAAAACCGGTTTTGTTTGAGAAAGACTCCATTCCGAGAAATCCATCCGGGTTTTGCAGAGCCACTGGCTCTACCGGCGGAATGTCGCCTGTAAACATGTGCGCTCGCGCAGCCAGTGTGCGTTCTGATTGGCTGGCGGTACACACGCCTCCACTCGCTCGCGCTCGCTTTCTCCTGCAGTTTCCCTCCAAACACAAGCGACGGGCGCTGCTGCTGCGATTAAAACAATGACGCACGGATAGAGAGAGGACAGTCTTTGAGTAATTATTATTTAGGTAGGCCGGTCTATGTTCGTAACATTAATAACAGTGATGGTAATCAAACCAGGGTTAGGCGTCTGTGTGTGACCCGGCGAGAATGATTGACAGGCGGCAGGGATTCCCGAGGGACCTCTGTGGCGGGACTTGTCAGTAGCAGACTAACTGTTTATGGAAAATCACGCATGCTCGTCACATACCAAAACATAAACTTGTCCGACTCTGACCATAATGCAAATATTTAAACAAAATGTTGAGGAAGGAAATGCTGTTAACACGTTTCTATTTTTGACGTCTTAAAGGAATAGTTCATCCAAAAATTGGTGATTCTCATGTTGTTCCAAACCGGTGTTTCTTTCATTGAACAGGAGAACAGCCTCTTTCACTATTAACATGATGATAATTTCTGGCTAAACTATCCCTTTAATGCATGCTTTAATGATCTTAAATACCAAATTTAATAGCGACTTTAAGAAAATTATACTCTGTAATTGTGTGTGGTATGTAATCTAGACGTTCAACATGTAATGCTTTACTGCTATTCACAGCTTCTCTGTCATGGCCTCATAGGATGTCCATTGGAGGGAGGTGCTCTTCAGAATCTAGTCTGAAGTAGTACGTAACAGGTTACTATTACTTTCAGCTTCTGTTTTCTAAATATTTTAAATTAGGACTAATATATATATATATATATATATATTTTATTATTATTATTATTTTTTTTTTTTTTAACTGTTTAGGCATATTTGTCCAGAAAAGAAAACTTTATCATTCAGACTGACATCAATTTAAGTACTGTAGATTAGATTACTGTAGATTTTGTTTAGTTTAAAACATGCAGTAGGTAATTAGGTCTTTCTATTGTTGATTAAAATTGTAGCTTTTTCTTTTTTTGTCAAAATAATAGCAGTAGATGTAACATACTGACTCAGAGTGTTGTTATTACAGTTTTATGTGTGTAATTTGCATTGATTACATTTAAAAGTCATCCACCTGCTTGTGTGCATTATATATAAACCTTAATTGAACATTTTTACCTTTGTGTATGGTTAAGCACAAGCATGTGCTGGTTGAATATGCTTGTCAGTGTGAGTTCAATCGATTGTAGCATTGATCAAAGAACCACATCTCACATAGCCTCTCAAAGTATAATATAATTACTGTGGGCATGTTTGGCTTATAACAAACTGTCTATAGAAATAACCCCTTAAGGCCTGACTCAAAAGATTTCATCTTTTAACAAACAGTTTATCCTTATGAAGTGAAAATAAAAAATCTATTCCATGCCCTTGTTTGCTGCCGCTCCCTTATGAAGTACTTACATTGAAAATGCATGTTGCTTTGACCACAGATTCAATCAATACCTGGCTGTACAGTGAAATATGTTCTTTAAATCCCCTAATACCAATGCACTGACATGATAATAAAACCGCCTCATCGAAGATTGTTTTTCTACACTTGAGAATTTAGTTTAGTAGGATGTATTGGCAGATTAAATATCAAGAGATTATTGTGCACTAAGTCAGTATAAATGTCCTTTTTTGTCTTGAGCTTGGCATGATGTAGCGATGCTAATACACACACATATATCCCGATGGCCAGTTGAATAAACATACACACATTATATTATTAGTCCAGCATGACTATATTGTTTAATAAGCAAATACCACAATACAAAGATTATAATGAAATAAACAAATGTAAAATTAATTCTTATTTACAACTTAATACATAGAATTTGGTTAGAGGGAGAAACCAAATGTTCAATGTTTCACCATGATATTAAATATAACAACTTCTTAATATGGAACTTGTACCAACACGACGTACCATTACAAGCAAACATGGACAACATTTGGACTCCACCCACAGTCCTCAATTAAACCTCACATCTTAAATAGTGCTAAATAACTCCAAAGAAATACATATTCCTGTTATTAGCCTTTTAAATGTTAATATACCTCCATTAAACTTTCTTTACTTTAAAAACGCATCTAGAAAACAGCATGTATTCCACTGACTCTTAAAGTTTCTTTAGTTCCTCGATACAAACAAATTATAAAAGTTTCACGTGCTGTCATCTGAGCTGCTTCCAATTATTACAGAACTATACTTAAACACTGACATAATTTAATAGCTCATAATCGTTTTGTGAATATTTACAAGTGTCTCTTGGCATGAAGTTGTCCCATGCAGCGTCTGAATGCGCTATGCTTTTTGATTATACTGCTACATGAATGTAAAAGCAGCTAAAATGCATACCTGATAATAAAGTACATAAGCTGCCGGGCAAAGCTGCAGTGTGGCAGTACCATGACGTTTCTTTTCTCCTGTGCATTTCAGCCTTTTGAAATGTTGCGTACCTATTACATGTAAAAACCAAACAATATCTGAAATATATAATGTATCTGATACTCAATCAATACAGCTGCATCAATTAAAAAATAAAAAATAAATCACACACATATTGATAACATAGCTCAATTACATCACAAATGGCAATAAGTGAACAATTGAAAGGATGTGAACTCACACCAGCAATAGATAATAGCCAACTTTTCATTAATACCATTTTAGTACACTCATAAATGAGTGTGCTTAACTTTGCGTACCTAAAAGGTCACTTCCCCACCAGAGCCTGTGATTTGACACACTGAATAAAAAACATGTTAAACAGTTCAGAATGATGGTGACATTTAAATGTTCTTTTACATTTCGATATGCGTTATGTGAAAAGCTCTTACATACTACTCATGAAAGTAAATGCTCCAGCAGTTCTGAATGATTAAAATGAGTCTAGTTCCTTAATGGACTGAGCTGAGAGGTCTGCTGTTGACTCGATCTGATTGGTTCTCTTCTCGGGGTTATATAAGGACACAACTCAGTTGCTCAACTAGTATCACGTGAAAACGGGCAGGCAGAGTGGAGCTCACAGCAGGTGCAGCGTGCAAACTACTAGTACACATTATGAATAAAATATTTCTCGTAAGAGCACAGCCATTGGTGTCGCTTTGTTTTGAAAAGTGGTGGAGACTTGGGAAGGGGGTTACGCAGATGTGCTGCTTGTTACGTCACAAAACGGTGAACTCTTAGCTCCTGTATATTAATTAGGATATGCAAACATGATTAAACATGATCTTTTGCTATTCAGATAAGTGATGATCAACAGATCACATGTGAAGTACAGTAGCATATTTTATATCAAGTCTGAAATAACATTAGCATTATAATTTTTTTATCCTTTAAACTTATACATTTGTGTTGCTGTGTTCTCAATGCAGCAGTTATTCTTGCTAAATATTCATACATGTGTTAATGTTTAATCTTTGGTCTAGCAAAAAGTATTCCTTAAAGAGCTATAAGTGCCTTCAGGCTCTAATTCGCCCTAATGGAACGGGAACGGGAACAAGCTGTGGAAAGTGATTTGAACCAGTGTGTATTGGAGAGCAACTGCCATCGATGCCCACATCAACTGCCCAGAAAACATTAAAAATATCAAATGCTTTCCGCTTCACAAATGGAGATGCTATATCTGTATTAGATACATCCCTACTGAAAGCTACTTCATAATGTGTTGGGACAAAATTGTGGTGGGAACATATCCATTATAAATTATGCCAATTAGGGGCACCTTGGGTTTGTATTACCCAAATATTCACATGAATAGCATAACAAACCCTCTTCTGAGCAACTCTAGAGTGTTTCATTTCCTGTGCTGGGTCACAGGTCTGAATGAACCCTTTCATTTATAATATTCAGAAACAATGCGCTGCATAAATGCTATGCTCAAAAACATTCAAATCAGCAAAGGTTAAGTGCATTATACTCGCGATACCACCCCAACTTCCACTTCTAAACCTCAGAGAAGTGATTTCTCAGTGTCCGCAGTCCCTTACACGGGTGGTCAGAGACGAGAGATATCCCCGTTGAGACCCAGTTCCCCCACACTCTCATAGTCAGGTTCCACTTTCCCATTGCCCTGATGAGCCTCTTCAGATGCTTTGGAGATCTTGATGGTCTCGTACCCAGGGTCTGCATTCTCTGTAAGCTCCTCCGGAGGCTGGGAGCCAAGAGCCACTGGGAAGTCATCCCCAACCATGGCGTAAAGATCACTGGAAGTCGACTCCGGCACCATGGCCTTGATGTCTCCAATGCTGCTGTAGTCATTCTCTGTTTCCTTTATGGAATTCTTCTCTACCTTGGAGTACAAATCTGATAACTGGAATTGGAAATGTAACAGAGAATAAGACATCTTTACTCCACAGGCTTGGGGTGTATTCCAGAAAGCAGGTTACATGACATAACCGGGTATGTTTGAGGATAAGCGAGCAGATTACCTCATTTAGATGCATTTTTGGAACCACATACCTCGAGCAAGCAAGGTTTGGGGTTAATAAACCAAAAATTCAGGGTTGAGCTGACAGTAAGTTAACCGTGCTTTCTGGAATACACCCTTGGTTTAGTGTGATATTAATAAGCAGATATGATTAATTATTGCAAAGACTTCAAGTTGGTTTTTACAAGATGCAGATGCTTAGCCTACCTCACTGTCTGGAGACACGTTGTCCTGGAGCTCTGGAGTTGTCAGCGGGGAGTGTAACTGTTGGACAATGTTTGAAACAAGACCATTAGTTAAAACGCTTCATATTTAATCAGTTTAAACATACAGCAGCATAGGAAATGCCTTACTTCAGCTGACACATGCTAGTGTCAAAGACTGATTGATGCAAAAACGAAGCCACTCATTCATTACTTAAGAGTTACTGATAGAAATCAAATGTACAGTTCCTCTCCTAGCAAGAGCGGTTGTATATTTACAAAGAGAATCAATAATGGAGTCATTAATTAACAAAGTAATTCCTACAGAAGATCAATAGCAGACACCTTGGCTGTTGAAGAAGAATATCAATCCCTGTCGCAGTTGTCTCACTGACAGACAGATTACAGTTAAGCAGGAAATTTGCTATAAACCATTCAAGATTAATCCTCAGATGTTTTAGTGCCAAAATTTCAAGTCTGTTTTGATGATGCCATCTCACCCCGTGAACTTGAGGTGTGCTTTGCTTTGATATGATTGCTCAGAATGTGCATCAGGGACCACGCCAGATGTGCTTTGATATTGGTTTAATTAGCAAAGCAATTAATTTAATAGCCAATCCGTGTGGCTCCGCAAAAACACCCCTGACCTCATCACTAACAAATGTCTCTTACAATAGGGCTTATCTGCTAATTCACTCTTGCCTTTGTCTCTAACCAGCCCTCTATATTAATTAAAGTGTCTCTCCCATTGATTTGCCCATATAAGAAATGAATAATTATCGGAAGCGTTTAAAACATACTGCAACGTCATCACACAGACAGTCACAAAGATTATGGTTTTCGTGTGTGATGACAACATTACACACACATATACCCACACAAATTAATGTCACGGTTAAATGTATAAATATATAAATATATATATATATATATATATATATAATAAACATAAATAGTATATATAAATATATAGCACGACAATTCACTAATATTATGAATGGGAGAAAGTGAAATGTCCAATATGGTGGAATAAGTGTGCCTTATAAATAAAAGAACCAGCCACTGGTTGGTAAAGTCATTGCATCATAGAAATTGTTGTTAGAAGCTCCAGTTCCCATAAAAACAATCTGCACAGGACTGCACATGCACATTTGCTATATATTGCTTTTTAACGCTATTTAAACTGACTTTGACTACACCCACAAACACCTGAGTAGAGACCTGAATAAAAACGTCATTTATTTTTGCCAGATTTTGCATAGTACTGAGGTGGAATGAAATAACTGGTGGATCCATTTGCAGTGCCCTTCATACTGAACACATAGATTCCCCAACGGCTGAATACCCTGTTAAGTTCACATTAGATCATACCCTGACTGTGACAGGATGCTGACAGTACGGCACAGGCATGAGGGAACGGCCTGTAGTGCTGCGCTCAACGTTGTCGATTACTATTTGCTTTTACACAGTTGTCAGCATGTGCCCATGCATCTTTTGACAAGGCATCAGTGCTAACAATAAAAGTCCTTCCCTTCAGCAGGAGACTTCTGAGTGTTGATGTGCTGAAATCACAGTTTATCAAAGACAGCTGCCCTCAGTCCATCACGCTAGCATAGTAACAGTGGCACCAATGCATAATGACACACATGGCACTCCGCTCAAGCCAGGATTGCGTGCTTCCCTCAAATAACCAAACATACAGTGCAGTCCACAACGTCAACTAATGAGGCAATGTGTCCGATGTGCGTGCATGTGTTACAACATGTGCTAGCCAGTTCAGGCGTCCCAGCTTTAACTGAAAGATGGTCAAACACAGACTGATGTACCTGTAAACACATGCTCTGCCGTCTCATTCATCATGAGGGTGAGCTGTCAGAGATTGGACAGCTGGAACGCACTAATCCCCATGCGCATATGTGACCAACAAAATGAATTACTGCAGCCCCATTACATAGCTACATCAGGCCACAGCGAAAGGGATTTGGATTGATAGGTGTCAAGTTTAAACCAATGTTGTAGTAGGAGACACTTTACCCCAAAGGGCACCAGTGCCAAATCCAGTGGCCAATCTGGAATCATTAAACACATTTACAGAGAGGTTGCCTCTGCACTGGCCCTTAAACTCAGTAACTACTGATATCAGAAGCCCAAGATTTTTCTGAAAGTCTGATGCAAAACAAAATTAATTGCTTACTTCAAACTGGTTCAGTTGGTGAATATCACATTCCCATGTACTGTACATTGTGTTGCATCATTATGCACCTCTCAGGTCAGCACCAGCATGGGTCAGTTTTGGGTAGATCTTTGGCTGAGCATGAAATCTAGCACCATTTTTTGGTGGAAAAGACATATAATTGATCTTGAGTACAAGGACAAAGGAATACAGGGCAAAAATACCAAATGAGAATAACAAAAGGAGAAAGTGAAGATTAGAGCAAAAGAGAGAGACTGACACAGCGAGAGTATAAGAGGGAAGTGATGAACAAAGGAGGTGCAGGGCGTCTTCGACTGGTGACAGTAGTGTGTAGCTGTAGTGGGTGCTCTGTGGGCTCAACAGCAGCCTGTCTGCTCTCCTCTACAGATGGCTTCATTTGTATGCAACAGAGGCACGTACGAATATCACCGCTCACCTAAAAGATTGTAATTAAACAGGAAACACACTGTTCTCTATTATTCTCTTGCAGTCTCTAGGTTTAGCTGGCACTGGAGAATGTTGGTGCAGTTCTTTCTTGTTTTGTTCCTGAAATTATTCTTTTTTGTTCTTGATTATACGTGTCAATGGGTCACATTACTCTGCATGAGATGGAGTAGCTCCTGCTAAAGGAAGTGATTACTGCAGGAGAGCACCTTATGCTTCATTAATTATGCTGTATTTAACCAATTAATGAACCTTACAAAAACAGTCCCGCAGTGGTATCTGGATATCAAAGAGTATCAAAAAAATTATATGGTAGTATTCTAAAATGGTACAAAAATGCTTCTGGGTGACTGCTATATTCATTTGACTTACATGCTACTTCAGGGATGTCCAGTCATTCTCCTGGAAGACTATAAGCTCTTAGTTTCAAACTTAATTAAACACAACTGAGCCAGTCAATCAATCAAAACCAATATACTACAGCACCCCTATTCCCTACCATACACATTACGTAAGAGAGAAATGATATATGATACACAACTACAGTAGTAAACAAAAAATACTTGGATGACCTGCTATTTCTGGAAAAGTGTGCATCCAATGAATTACTATCCCATGAGAAACGATTCATAAAAGTTGGTTAAGGGACATGACTGTTGTAGTCACATGATAGTATTGCACCTCACAAAGTAATTTATTCAAATGTAGTACTTATTCTTAAAGGGATAGTTCACCCAAAAATGAAAATTCTGTCTTTATTTGATCACCCTCATGTCGTTCCAAATCTGTAAGACTTATTATGATATTTTTTGCATGAACAGCAATGCAGCCACCATGTTTAAGGTCCAGAAACGTAGTAAAAACATCCTTAAAATAGTCCATGTGACATCAGCAGTTTAACAGTAATTTTATAAAAGTATGAAAATACTTTTTGTGCGCAAAGTAGTTCCCATGCTGTCTATGCAAGGTCAGAGAGCATTCAAATTTCATCAAAAAAAATCTTAATTTGGTTTTAGAGTGTTTGGAACGCCATAAGGGCAAGTAATTAATGACAGAATCATTTTTGGATGAAAAATCCATTTAAAGTGCACAGTTTGGGCCACAGTGACAACAAATGATATGATAACAGTCCTTCTAATGTATCGGTAGTACTATCAAAAAAAAAAAAACCATTACCTGTACAACTTCTGCCAGGCAAAACAAGTGCAGGTATGCCTTGCGATAATGTCGATTCATGTGAGAAAGTGTACTCTACAGTTTTCTTTACAGGAGAACAATTGTACTTTCATAAAAAAAAGAGAGTTTGGTAGCCCACCTGTCCATTTACAATCTGCTGATTCTCATTCTCATCCAGTACTTTGTCTGGTACAGGAGGTGGTTTTTCATCCTCAGGCTCTTCAAAATTCACAATCGCGGCTGAGCGCCTGGCCTCCATGTCAGTGCTGTAGCGGCTCTTCTTGCTGAGGTTGACAGAGGCATACTCCACGCCATTGGGCAGCATGGTGAAGTCTGGTGTAGCAGGGCTTGGGTGGCCATTAAGAAGAGGGGCAGGTGGTTCCTCTGGGCTTAGTGTACCGTTGGAAAGGCCAATGTCCTTGATTTCTTTCACCGTCTCGTATAGACAGTCCTCAACACTGACATCACGGGAGGCACTGTCCTTCACCACCTCGTACGTGCCTTCTCCTGAGGGAGCTTGAGCATCGATGGATGCTTTGAGGGTATCTGTGGGAGGAATACTGGGTAATTCGCGATCCTGGTGATACTTTGAGGATCTGATCTCTGATTGGCTGGACAGCATGTCTTCTGAAGGCTGGGGACTTGTGTCCATTGTGTCTGTTAGTACTGAGGACAGAGGTAAGTAGAAAGAGAGTAAAAATCTGCTATAGTCATTTACAGACAGTGTCAATAATACATTGCTGTAGAACTGTTACCTGTACCACTGGTAAGAGGCCCATTATGAGAGCTGCTCACTGCCAAATCAGTCCCATGGCTCTCTACTGACTGGCTGCATACTTCCTTTTCTGACACCTGCAGAGAAATAGTATATAATATGTTACCTATGCACT
Organism: Enteromius mattozi; assembly: GCA_032359235.1. NCBI lineage: Eukaryota > Metazoa > Chordata > Actinopteri > Cypriniformes > Cyprinidae > Enteromius > Enteromius mattozi. The sequence goes on from JAUMHE010000072.1 coordinate 6,915,808, forward strand.
ACATACGGAATAAAAAACTATTCAATGATGCAATTGGCCTTCAGACTGCAAGCTAAAAAAGAGGATCTCAAGCTCAGGGTCACGAAAACACAAGGGGTCGAGATGAGATACATGCTAGACTTTTGATTATTTCTTATAGGTAACAGGGTCAGTGATAGAACTGAATGTGAAATGTTACTGGTCACTTGTGAGATGGTATAGTGCATAGCTTAATTCTTTGATACTAGTGGGGGAGCAAGAATTTAAATGAAAAAATATGTAATGGACCAAAAAAGGTTGACAACCCCTGCTATAAAGAGACTGGAGACAAAGACACTTGGATTGAGCTCTTTGTTTGCATCTTTAAACCATAGCAAAAACACCATGCAGTGGCACTATGGGATCACCTAGTGGCGGGTAATAGATGTGCCTGTTGCCAGGGTGATGAAGTCCTTCAGATACAGGAGGTTAAAAGCTGAGAGCCACTCAGATTGTCACAGCAAGACAAAGACCCCATTTAACCTGTCAGGCTGTGACAGACACCGACATTTTAAACGAAGCCCTCCTCAATATATTGACAGGCAAGATGTACATTATTGTGTAAAGGTTAGCCTTCAGATATCCATCAAAACTATAGAGGCTTACAGTGTTAACCAAGAGATAATGCTTAATCATGTCACAATCATTAATACTCACTTTATATAATACAGAGGGTCTCAACCTTGAGGTCACAGCCCCATGTTTGTCACCAGTGTGGTTATCTGATCAATTTTCATACACAACTAGTTTACCTTTATATATAAATATGTAGCTCCTCTTAAGCTTAAAATGTAATGTGACAAATGCTGGCTACAGTGAAACCTAGAGTTTTTTTGCAGTTGATTAATCTATGAATTTCTCTAATTTAAATTCTAATCAATTAATTACTATTATTTCAATAGTATTTTCCATTTAAAGTTTAGAGACAACAAGATTTCTCTGTTGTTGAAAAAAAGTCTCTTGTTCACCAAGACTGTATATAATTGTAAAGCAAAAATAAAGCAGAACAGTAATATTGTAAAATTTTACAATTCTAAAGAACATTTATATTTAAATGCATTTTAAAATGTAATTTATTCCTGTGATGCAAAACTGAACTTTCAGCCTAAGTTTTTCTATCTTCAAAGTCCCATGATCCTTCAAAAATGTCTAATATGCAGATTTGCAGCTCAGGTGACATTTTTTTTGTTATTATCAGTGTTGAAAACACTGTGCGTCATTGCTTAATATTTTTGTGGAGACTCGTTTGTCGAAAGTTCAGTTGAACAGCATTTGTAGTATAAAATTCAAACAGCAATCTTTTGTAACTATGTAAAAGTCTTCAATTAAATGCATTCTTGATGAAATACCATTTAGATTTATATAGAAAAATGTAAAGGTAGCATATATTGACCATTTTAATTTCTTCATTTAAAACAAAATAAAAAAAAATTTAAGTTTGAGTTATTTGACAAAGTATCTAATGGTTTGGTTTATGCAAGTGCTGGTTTATCTCTTTCTCCAATATGTGTCAAGAAGCCAGCTGAGTTTTATAGTGGTACCTACCTCTTTTTCACCATGCTAAAATAATTTGTTAAAAGTTTTAGTCCAGTCAATAACAATTAAACCTGACTAAGTAGTAAAATGTGTTATTCTTAATGTAATCTAATCTTCAAGTCTTTTAATTACTCCTGCGAAATTCAAAATGAGTCGCAATCCTCAAAATGTCGAGAGCCCAGTTTCTTTAATACTGAATGCATAACCAGTGAGTGTAATTGTAACAGCATGTGCATAAAGGCCACAGTTAAGATATTTTTACAGCTTTCATGCTGCTGTCAGTGTGGTGCGCAGCATGCAAATTCAGTATGCATAGCTAACGATAAAATTGAGGTAAACGCATCCTGATGAAAATAATAAACATAAAATCAACATCTGGCTGTGTGGTGGCCTCATGATCTGTGTATTGTACATGTGCTCCACAAGCCTTTATAATCAGTCAACAAGCCACAAACACATGCTGGTGGGCCCCCTCATTTAAAGACAGTTACAATGAACGATTCATGCGTAAAAGAATCCCACAGACCCTGCCCAAACAGCTGTTTGTGTGTATGCATGTGTGTGTTTAAGCACTCAATTATGCCCTCAGTAGGTCACACTAATCTCCTGACTGCTAAACATCTCCTGAACTATTGAACTCTGTCCTTGGATGATTTCACAGAAAACACCCACTCAGATGCAACAGATCCAGAGAGAAAGGCAACTCATGCATGAAGTTTTTTCATCTCCCTGAGGCCAAACAAAAATGTTAATCTGTATGCTTCATGCTTTCTTCCCACAAACCCCCGGGTCGCACAATGACCGTCCATTCTCTTCTCTGTTCTCCCGTCTTCACCAGGCCCCCGAGCACTGCAGTCACACATTCTCATGACTAAAACACTCTGAAGATGGTTCGTGTAATCTTGGGACTCTGTGATTAAAAATGCCTTTTGAAATGAAAAACGAGGAATGGCCACAATGAGGCAGCACAGGCTTAAATCTCTTAGATGAAAAGCATCACTGAAGCACATGCTTACCCCATTCATCAGGTTTTCATGGTCTCCTGGCGGCCCCCCTTTTTTCTGCCTGTGGAGTCAGAGGGAGAGAATTACTGAGAAATTTTGATTAAGTCTGTAGATTTGGCTGTGTGCTCTAAATCTATTGTCTGTTGCTTTGTCTTTGTGTGGCAACATTCAATATCATATTCTAAGATGCAAACTAAGCCTTGTTCTAGACAGCAAAGCATTTCACATTTAATATAGTATTGGATGAAGGATTAAGCTTTATCTGCTCCAAAGGAAACAAAAATACTTGCATAATTTCTTCTTATTACATAAAAATAATTTAAATCATTTTTTAAAAGGAAAGGAAAACTACAACTGATCTTGTCAAGCAATACATGGCAAATTAATTAATTCCATGACATGTAGGCCTACTAAATATTAGTCACAAACTAATAAATCAGTGACAGACTGATATATTTTTTGTTATTTGCCATTTTTATTTTACCAGTTAGAGATAATAACTGAAAATTAAGAACTGAAATCCAAAATTATAATTTGTACAAAAATTATATTTGTGTAAAATAGAGGTTTATTTCAATTCAATATTTTTCACATCTAATTTACTGGTCTTGGTGAACTTTATAATATATATATGTATGTATATATACACACACACACACACACACACACACACACACACACACACATTTTCCATGGCAGTTTAGGGAAAGAGAAATAAATCAGTGGAATCCTGCAGAATGGATTTATGGTAAAATGTGGTAAACTGTGTTAAATGAAGATTAGAGCATAACTCTCATATTAGTAGATGAAAGCATATTTTTAGAAAGCATCATTAAATCATGTAATAACAGAAATGAGGTATGTGTTGAATTTAGCAATTGATGCCATTCCAATTCTATGAATCTTTCTGAGTGTGCAGATTCTACACGAGCCTGCTCATTTGTTGACAGAAATGTATTTTACATTGGTATTAACTATTAGCTATTATCTGCTGCTATATATAGTCTGCTCTATAATATTAGACATATGAAAGAGTAGGACATTTAATGATACTCACCCCTGGCAGCTCGCACACAACAGCAGCAGGACAGAGAGCAGCAGGAAAGCCGTGAGCACCGTGAGCGTGCCTACAAGTGCTAGCTCCCCTTTAGCCAGGGCCGCCGCCCCTGTGACCTCTGACCCCAACATAGCACTCAGCGCAGGAGCCATTATACATCACAATGATGAGTCGCCTTCATCAACCAAATGCACCTCACTGCAGAGGCTGAACACAAAAAAGGATAGAGCCATAGAGAAAGAATGGGGGAGGAGAGAAGAATAACAGATTGATGTTTGATGGTTTTCCAAAAGACCTTTGTACTTCACAAGAGTCAGCAAACCAAATCTTTAGGTGTAAAATTCTGTTAAATAATCGAACCGATCATCTCAGATCCAAATGATGTCATGGAACTGACTTGCAATCATCCCTAACTATGGTAAAGCTCTTTGTCCACATAAGTTTTGTGAATCCTCAGCCACAAGGTGGCAGACATGTGCAGATGTACAGTCCTGTCATGCGGTACCGCAGTGAGCTCAGCCCAAGGTTCCTTCAGAACAAACGGCTCTTGGACGCTTCACTCAGTAACCCAAACATGTAGGCTAGTTTCATTTGACAGCAAGCCAGATTAAACAGAGTCCTGGTCCAGGATGATGTGTGATGGTGGGCCCCACCTTCACAAGCTGAATAGACAGATAACAATCAAATGGCTGGCATCCCAGTGGAGACTAAGGCCTGGGCAGTGCTTCTGATCTTTTGTGTGAGGGGAGATGGACAACACAGCTGCCTCTCTGTAGGGTGAGTCTTTCCTCTCCACTCGCTCGAACTCTCCGATAAGAAGCAACAGAACGAAAGCCACCCAGATCCACCAAGAACATAAAGTTGGCATTCATACTGAATAAACCCAAATCTTAATTTTCAATGCAAAAACTATCGTCCTGCTGTTAAATATCATAGTTGATGCATACCAGAAGAAGTACTGGTGTAGAAGTACTTTGTACGAGATGAAAAGCCAATTGTGCTACTCGAGAAACTATATGCAAATATTACCGAGGCGTAGGCATTAACATATTAACTGATTCTAATACATAAATAATGCCTGTGAAACTGCAGAACAGTTTCAGTAGTGGTGGTTTCACTGGAGTACTGAGAGATACATTGATAACCGTATTAACATTAGTTTGTTAAAATCTTATCTATAAAAGGGATTCACAAATTTTTCTGTCAGCAGAACCCTTTTGACTTTAAATATTTACCTGAGGGTTTCAATTAAATGTGACCCTGTACCCTGTAAATGTGTCGTTTTTTTGCAATTGAGATTTCTAAATGGGCTTTCCGTTGATCTGTGTTTTGTTAGAACAGGACAATATTTGGCAGAGTTACAATCTGAAACTCTGGAATCTGAGGATGCAAAGAAATCTATTTAGAAAAATCACCCTTTAAAAGTTCTTAGCAATGCATTACTAATCAAAAATTAAGTTTTGATATATTTACAGTTGGAAATTTACAAAATATCTTAATGGAACATGATCTTTACTTGATATCTTAATGAATTTGGTATAAAATATATATTTTTTGACAATTTTTGATCCACACAGTGTATTTGTGGCTATAGCTACAAATATAACTGCACTACTTATGACTGGTTGTGTGGTCCAGGTTCACAAATAATAATAACAACACATGTAGATGTTCAGGGTTCACTGATGCTGGGTAATGGTCACACGGCATGCAGGTAAACAAATAAAACATTCAATAGTTTTTAGTAAGTCTTTCATTTAATAATATATATTTTTTACATTTATTTTGTTGTTTTATTATTAATTTTATTTTAGTTATCCCAGAAATAATTAAAAGCACAGCATTATTTGCATGCTATTTTAGGAATCCTATTGTGGTCAAATCTTCATTTACCAGAATCTCATGCTAAATGATTCACTCACTTCCAAATCATAATCCACACCCTTGATAGCCTGTGAGTCAAATACATGCTTTAAGCTTTCTGTGTGCATCTGAGTAAGACACAAACAACAAATATGTATAGCATAAGCATTCCTAACATCACGCATCTTTTAAACTGAATTCAACTGGAAAAGACCTACCACAAAAACCTCAAATATGTCAATATACTTGGGGGGAAAATCCCAAAAAAGCTGTAAAAACTCAAGCAGATTATTAAAAGTGATGTCTTGTACAGTTCTCAGTGCAAAGCAAAAAAAAAAAAAAAGACAAACGAGTCCTACCTGAACACTTGTTTTGCTCCGGTGATTGTTGCCTGCAGGGAAACAGAGAGAAAGGCTGATTATATTGAGGAAGGGAGCTCTGCACATACTATATAGCACCAGAGAGCACACTGTACAGAACATCTTGACATGTGCAATCCTGAAATTTTCAGATACTCTTAGTGAAACTTACAAATGACTGACTAGCTATAAATCACAATTGGTTACATAAGCATAATATTATAGAGAAAAAAACCTGCACAGAACCCATACCAAGCAGAAACAACTCTTCTATGCGATGATAAATTCTGCGTTCATGGTCTAATGAAGACAATGGATCATTGGTTCCCAGTAGCAGGGCGCTTATCAGTCTCTCAGCATGAACACATCTCAAGCATCTGCTAAAATGCATGTGAGCACAAGCATCAATTTCCTTCTGAGGAACAAGCACCAACAACTTCTAGAGCCTCACAAACGTGCTCCAGAGTAACTATAGCAACTGTGATCTGAAGATAGTTTGTGCAACGATTTCCTCTAATGATTGTATTTCAGGGAGTATAACATTCAGATGAAGAGAGATATAAACCAGAAAACTGCATTTGCCAAGGGTTGCCATGCATTTGCTAAAGTGATCAGAGGTGTTTAGCCAGATGTGATTGCTAGACTGTTTTGGTTTGTTGCCCATCCTGAAGTCTCTACAATTTTTAAAAATATACCTAAATACAGCAAACTGTAGTCTATATGAATTATGGGTCCCATTCTCACTGAAATGTTAGAATGAAAATTTTAAAAAGGAAGCGATTTCTTCACAAGGAATGTTAGGATTGTATGTTTCATGCCATATAAAATAAGGCACTGGAAAAGCCATTTGAAGGAGGATGTGTTTGGAAAGGCTGCAGTCCCAGATCGAGATGAGAAACTGCGGTCCATGGCAACACTTTGGGCAAGCCATTGGTCACTTCTTTGCCAGAGTCATTACGGATGAAGATCCAGATCACCAGACCATGTGTAAGAACTGTGTCCATCTGGATCCTTTAGTATATCTGTGCCTATAAATTCACAGCATCTCACTGCCAAGGTTAAAAAAAAAGAATGGGAAAAATACCATACCTACAGATATTTGGCTTAAAGTTACTTTATAGTTACAGAGGACCATACCGCAAAGACTTTCCTCCCCGGGGGTCACAGAGAGGGTGGGATTTTGTGGAAAAGCACAGCTGGGTTGCTGCTGAGAACGCATCCGGTAAAAGATTCTCATGCGATCGCTAGCGGCATCTCCTGAATAAATAATTGCACTGGAGCAGGAGTAATGCAATAAGGAATTTTGTGGATGCTCTGTTATTATAAGTTTTTCTGCTGACAGAAGCTTTGATAATAACTCATCTCCAGGAGCACGCTCTAAAAAAAGAACATTGTACTACTGCAGTATTTTGTAACCCCTTATGGAAATCGTCTGCATTCTTTGTAGCATAAAATGCTGAAATATTTGCAGCAGGAGGCGGTTAGAATATTAAAGCTTTCATAGGTGTCAATCAAGAGGCCATTAGCTTATAAAACACCAACGGTTTCACAGCTTCTCTTTGGCCATGTTGGAGGAGAATGACACATTCGACATATGTCGCGTTCTGGCTCTTTGCTGGACACAAGGGTGCGTGTCGTCTGTTGTTACATTGCACTCACTGTGACAGGAAGCTCAGTCTGCTTCGGGGCACTTTTCAGTAAATTAAAGGAATAGTTCACCCAAAAAATCTGTTATAATTAATCATATGTATGTTGTTTCAGACCCACATAGATTTCTTTGCAACACAAAAGGTAATTGTATATATATATATATATATATATATATAGTAAATATGAATGGCTTAGAGTTATGAAATGCTCCAAAATTACAAAAGGACCAAAAATAATACATTTCAAGTCCTCTATTTGAAATCATGTGAAATAGTCCACTATTCGCTGAAAATCTTGACATTTGCCTGAGCTCATGATGAGTTCATGAGAAAAGTAGCAATTTTAGATTCATGAATTGTTCTTTTGAGTCACATTTTTTCAGTGAATCATGTGATCCAGTTTACAAATGCAGCCTGAATGATTCCTTCTCAGTGAAACAATGATCTGGTGGCAGAAGACTTGCTGTTCAAAAGTTTGTGGTCAGTATAATTTTATAAGAGAGATAGAGAATAATACTTCTGTTCAGCTGGGACATATTATATTAATCAAAAGTGGCAGCAAGAACATTCAAAATGTTATATAAGATTTCTATTTTAGATGCCATTCTTCTAAACTTGCTATTCATCAAAGAATCCTGTAAAAAAAAAAAAAAAAAAGATAATTTATCACAATTTCCATAAAATACTACGCAACTGTTTTCAACATTAATAATAAAAAATGGTTCTTGAGCTCTAAATCAGCATATTAGAATGATTTCTGAAGGATCATGTGATATGTTAGGAATATTTTCTTAAACCAGATTGACCATAAATCATGGTGACACACCAGGGCCGTGCAGAAACGTTTGAAGGGGCGGCTGCTCAAAATCATAAAATGGGGCAGATAAACCAGGCTGAATGACTACAACTTACAATCACTACTAATCTAATATGTAAACTCCTTATACGAGGAGCAATATCAACAAGTCAATACCCTACACATCTCTCTCCATGATGGTAACAGTAACACTTTTATATAACAGGGCTGCAAATGAACCAAACCCACCCAA
>JAUMHE010000072.1:6924442-6947149 GCA_032359235.1 Enteromius mattozi
GTTAAATTTAAAACAAAAATGTTTAAATGTAATATATTTTTCTCCTGGTCCTTATTTTAAATGGGTCATAAAAACATAGATAATTATCGATATAGAGCGATATGAAACACTGATATCGTGATACAGTTTTCAGCCATATCGCCCAGCCCTAGTTTAGGGTTGGTAAAAATGTGTTAATATTTTTGAAAGAATATCTTATGCTCACCAAGACTATATCAAAAATACAAAAAAATACTGTTTTTTTTTCAGGATTCTTTGATTAACAAAGTGTACAAGAACAGCATTTATTTATTATATATGTCTATACTGTCACTTTTAAACAATTTAATGCATACTTTCTCAAAAAACAAAAAATAAATAAATGAATCCAAACTTTTTAAATTTTAGTATTCTTGAATAAGGAAAATAAATATAATATAATAAAAAATACAATAAAATAATACAGAATAAAACAATACAGAGATATCATAAATACTTCTTTCCCCAAAATTGTAAAAAATTGTTTTTTGGTGCATTCCAATTAATCTCAGTCAAACTGTGGTTGGGTTATTTTGATTAGATTAAAAAAAATAATAATAATGCAGTTATTTAACTCAATAAAACACCATAAAAACATTTAAGAAATGTAAAAACCATGCATAAATTTTGTGTTTTTACAAATAAACTCTTCATTTGTTGTTTTAAATAAAAAAAGACTCTGCTTAATACGCTAATGCCAAATTCTACTGTAATAAACTGAGCAACGTTTGGGTCATATCACTCAGCCAAGATTTAAAAACTTCCTGTCTGTGCAATGCTTTCTAAATCAGTCACCTATGAGGTTGTGTTTCAATTAGGAAGCTACAAAAGTAGACAGAATGTAGTGTGCATTAGGCTTCAGAACAGAGCTGTCTATGACAACAAGAAAAACAAAACGGATCCGGATATAGACTTCACACTTACGACCTCTTCTGTAATTAACCATGACTCATACACCCCTATAATGTCTTGATCGCACATGTACACAAACATCTCACTTACCACTGGAAAATACTTCCACAAGTCATTTGTGAAATAGTAAACAGCTCAAGTACTCCTACTGGCCAGTGCAACCTTGATGCATCAATTCCAGCAAAGGTATTAGCCCAGCTGACCGCACTATTGCCGAACTCTCATTTACTTCCTGTTCTCGAAACTACTGTTGATCCAATGTCGCTCCAAGCTAAAGTGCCCAGTCATAAAAACACACAGTAGTTCTTTGAAGTTGTTTGGGCACAGAGGTGGCTATAGCAGCTCTCTGTTAGCTAGCCATTGTTTTTCAAGGCCTTTTATTAATATGCCCTCTGTTGATAACGGCACATTTCCGAAAGGAAGAGAAAGGGGAGGGCCAGTCAATAAGAAAGGTCTAGTCTGCGTGGAGGTTATTACAATATAACATTTCAGATATGGTCTCCCCACTCCCTCCACCCATGCAGGATGGCAGCCACCAGATCACAGCGATCAGGAAGTTTACATCCCCTGCGACAAAGAAGTGAACTGAGCACAAATCATGCAAAAAAAAGGTTGCCAGCCGTCCGTCATGAGTGATACAAAACTGTCAGTATTTAAAAATAACTGTTTGTTGAATAAAACCCATACTTGTCACAGTTTGTCCCATCATGCATGTTTTAGCATCTTATACCCAAATATATGAGGACGCACTTGATGTATTTTTGCACAAATGTCATACAATTTTTTTTTGTATGCTTTGAAGCAATGTCAAGAGCATGCCAAACCAACAGGTGATGATATAATCTCAACCGTGAAGGCTAATCAGAAGCTTGAAAAAGTTTCCATTAGGTGAAGATAACAGCGCAGACCCTGACATCACAAGCCAGAAACTTTTGAGCAAAAAAACTGCGGTTTTAAAAATAGCCACGTTTGTGTGGGCATGGCCTTAGTTACACAAAAATACTCTATATATAATAGAAAAAATTAAATAAATACAACCCATTACCTATACAGGGAGAGGCGGAAAACCCTAAATGTGGTTAGCCTCCACCTAAACAATAACAAAAATAAAAACAACCGATGAAATGAAAGAAAGAGCTAAACTACAATAACAAATATATAAGTGTAAATGTAAACCCAAGCTGCTCTGTAACAGTGGAAACACTGGAAACTGTTCATGTGTAAATGATCGCAGTGCTACTCTTCACTGTGTGTGTCAACAGAAAGCGTGAAAAAGAGAGCAAGCAAGTGTAGCTGCTGCTGTTATATCAACACTGCAGAAAATGTTAATAGCAGAGTTAAAAATTAGAGTTGAGATTAAAAAAACATTTGTGTTGTTGAGCCACTTACAGTAAAGTAATTGAATTATAATTTGTGTAAGATAGGCCATAAATGGTTTCCTTGATTCTCAAATGGCGTACATCGCATAAAAAATTGAGAAAAATGGATTTTCTCTGCTGATGCTGGCAACCCTGCTCACAACCACATCGCTCGATAAATGAGCGTGAATGGCTTTTCATTGCAGTTTTCCTTCATTCACGTTCCTGCCATTTCAGCAGCACATCAGAATCCTGACTTCACACATTTCTCTTCAACAACACAAACATTGTCTGCTTGCGGCCAGTGAGTAAATATGCCTCCCCTCATTTCTTCTGAAGATGACTAAACAGAGAAGCATTTGTCCGGCTCGGTCATAAGCCACAGCCCGCAGGACAGACGCTGTAATCTTTTGATCACAGTGTCCACTTGACCATCGCACCTGAAATGAAATCATAAGCAGAAGGGGGAGAAAAACATGCACACCATCATTTTTCATTTCTCATAAACAGATCGGCTTCATTGTGAGGCTGCAGTGTTGGGCTCACTCTGTACGACTGAATGGTTAGAGGCAGAGAGGCTGAAACCCCTCTGTGTGCCATATAAACCCATGGGCCGCATGCCAAACTAACCCCGCTCTACAGCTCTTCAGACATCCCCACAGACCCAACATTCAGTCGAAAACTCTATCCGTGAAATCAATCATAAACAGGAAGGTAGACGCTGTCTAAAACCGTTGCGAGAACATAATTGAATGACAATCCATAAACAGTACTAATACAATGAGCATTACTACACAGAAAAAACTGAAGGATGTCAAATGAACAAGTAGTCAGTAAAACAACTGATTTAAGTGTCTCAAGATAATAGGTTACAGCTCAGTAGGCATGTTAAATGTTGATTCAAAGGATTCAGTTTGAGCCTTTTTAAACTATTCAATAAAAGAACAAGACTTCTGAATCAGACACTTGTTACAGTATGTTTTTGTAAAGGACACAGAAATATGTGATTTCTTGCCATTATTTTAAAGTACATGGTCTTTTTTTAAATTGGAGTGTCTATTTACGCTAAGTGCAAATAGCATTTATTTTCAGTAAAAATAAAGGAAATCAAAAAGTTGAAGTAACAGGTAAGGTAGGTGTAGGGGGGGCTTTATTGTCCTAATAAGGTGGCATCAATTTAATAGTTTGCATTAAAATGAAAAAGTACACTTAATAAGTTATTGTTGCATACCGTTTTATAATGTACTACAATACTGAGGTGCAGATAATTGCCACTATTTGCAATGAATAGTATAAAGAGCACAAAAAAAACATTTTAACATATTGTAAATTTAATCTACAGCTATTTGAACTTAGTATAAATAGCATTTTGCTAAAAAATACTGATATTTTCACTTTGTGTAAATATAATTCATTGCTATTTGCACTTAGTGTAAAAAGCCACTGCCTTTTTTAATCTCCTGCACTTACATTGACAGCTTTTGTAAAATAGGATTTATTTAGCCAGGATGTTGTACAACAGGCATTATAATAATTCCCAAAAAGATGCACTTTACATCTTTATGTACCCTATACATACTGTAAATGTTATTTTCTACACAAGGACTACAACTACCACAAGGTTGTGAATTGATATATTTGATGAAACAGACAACCGCTGTAGTTCTTTTGAAGAAACTTGTTATTATATATGTTATTATATATTATATATTATATTACATCTTGTGAATGCAAAATGTTAATCATAACAGCAAGCATATAATCCATGATTGCCTGTGGCTTTGCATCACAGCTGACTGAAGTCATGAGTGGTTGTGACATTATTGTAATAGTCCAGTTATCTGCAGCATGACCACACACACTAGAGGACAGAGGCAAATGACACGCAGGGTGAGCTTGATGTGGCACATTATGCACGCTCTCCAGAAGCTTTTGATTTCCCAGCACCACTCTGATAATTTGGTTTAATTAAATTTGCTCTGTTTACGTGAAAGAGTCAGACACTTCCTCAGCAGGAAGCAATTTCTATTTGAGCGGCATGGAGTGAGTGAGTGCAGTCAACAAAACAACAATCAACCATACCCCCGTTATCCTGAGAAAATTGCAATTGCCCCCTCATTCGATAACAGAGCGCGACAAGATCAGACAAGCCTTGTTGTGACTGAGACTGGCCAAACATGTCTGATGACAGTTAACGCTGTCAGCTGCACATAAAAAACAGATCGAAGTAGAGAATCGACATTCCAGAGTTACAACTTATCGACAACATGCAGGGAAAATTGGCCAGATTTATTTGGTGATTCAAGAGTGAAACACCTGACTACAGCGGATTCCCATAATTTAATGTTTTATGTGTCATTAATAAGTTTTAGATTGGTGTGTCATGGAGACATTGCAGATCGTCTCATGGAAAAACATGCAAAGTCTCTTTAGTAGTAATATATGTTACACACCTACAATGGAAAGTTTGTACAAAAAGTCATAATGGCCTTACATTTCGTGAACAAAACTATTTTGCTATTTTACAATCTAGAAAATATAAATTATATTTTGATAACATATACCACTTGATAAACAGCAGAAAAATATCACTTATCCCACTTGACTTCTGGGTCAATTAAAACATGTCCAAAAAATGTTTCACTATATTAAGCCAGTTAGGTTTGCTGTGCAGGTTGATTCTTCAATTTGAAGCAAACAAATTATATCACAAATTATACTAAAAATCTGTGATTGTAATGGAATTACATGTGATGTTAATGACATTTTTTAGTTTTGTAGAAAAAGCAAACAAGCTGAACTTTAAATGTCCATAAGTGAAAAAAATATATATAAGTAAAACACTTAAATACTAATCGATTAATAAAGCTACTCATGATGTAAAAATCCTAAAAGCAATGATACTGTATTTCTCATGTTCGAACTGTCACTCTGCTGCTCTCATCACTTCTCATTTTCTATCAGAACTAAATGCAAGTGTTTTTGTAGAAACTCAGTAGTTCTCTAAAATGCTTTCCATGATGGTAAGCAACAGCAGTTTTTGGTACTGTGATTATTCACAATAAAAATGTTCAGAAAACGAAAGTACATTTCTTGTAAATATAAAATGGAAGCTAAACCCTTTCAACACGCTTAAAAAGTGATTAAAACTACACACAAAATAGCTGAAATCTATTTTCAACTGAATGCTTATTATTTTAATCCTCATAGTGCACAGGAAAGTTCCCTTCATGAAGAATATCCCAGTTAATGTGAAACTTTGAATATACTTTTATTTATTTAGTGCTTGAATACTAATTTAGGATGCAAAACTGTTTCATCAAAACATTTTATCAAGGATATCTTGTAACTCTAGGAATTATTTCAGCTATTGTTAGTATGCTGAAACATTATCATCAGGAAGCTGATGATAGTTTTTGAATAAGACTTTATCATTTGCATAATCATGTGTACAGTTGAGTCAAAGCAACTTTAGTATTACATAACATTTATCTGGCATGATGATTTACAGCTTTGTACATCCCTGACAAAATCTGCTTGACAGAAGAACAGTAACCAACAGCGATGAATGAAGTGTTTCAGTCTGCAAACATATTTTTGATACTTTCATGTGCAAAGCGATGAATTCTAGTGCTTCCTGTTTCCTTGACTACAAATACTTGGTGTCACTGACATTCCACTCACTGACTTACCTGCGTACGTACGTACAATCACCGAATCAAAGCAGCTCAGATGTAGATGTTTGCATTCTGCTTGTTTGTTACTTAATGATCATTAGCAGAACAACTGGTTTAATTCAGTTTACTCACAAAGAACATCACATCTCATCTCCTGCTGTGTATCTTAGCAACGAGCGCTGCACAATAACATTAAAGGAATAGTTCACCCAAAAAAAAAAATGAACATTTGCTAAAAATGTTTTCATCTTCAGGCAATTCAAGATGTAGATGTGTTTATCTCTTCATCAGAACAGATTTAATTAAATGTAGCATCACATCACTTGCTCACAAGTGGATCCACTGCAGTGAATGGGTGCCGTCAGAATGAGAGTCCAAACAGCTAATAAAAACATTACAATAATCCACAAGTGACAGCAATCCATCAATTAACATCTTGTGAAGTGAAAATTTGCATCTTATTTATGTATTTATCATTAAGGCATTTTAACTTTAAATTCTCACTTCTAGCCAAATAACTAGTCCATAATATATAAGCCCTGTTGTTATTCCCCTGTGAACTCCTTCTCACATCACAATCCACCAACAGAACTGTTTTCACTAGTATTATTTCTCTTCGGATTCAAATGAGACAACTTTCTCAATAGAGAAAGCAATATTATGGATCCATAATTTAGAGGCAAACAGCACTTTGAAGTTGGAAAGGTTTTATTGATGGATTTGTGTCTTACACATTAATTGGCCTGGAGTTGTGTGGATTATTGTGATGTTTTTATCAGCTATTTGGACGCTCATTCTGACGGCACCCATTCACCGCAGAGGATCCATTGGTTACCAAGTGATGTTATGTTTAATTTCTCCAAATCCACAAATCTACATCCTGGATGACCCGAGAGAGAGAGTATAGCAAATCTTAATTTTTAGGTGAACAATTCCTTTAAGCCCAATGAAAACGTACAGAATGTCCATTTACGCATTGGGGATTATATTCCATTAGGTCACGGTATCCCCATTGTATCCCAAAAGCCCCATTTGACAGGATTTAGCACAACCCCCCACAGAACAGAGCCACAGCTGTAGAAACATCCATGAATCCAATCAAATGTTTCTCAATAGTAAAAACAGCTTCAGACTTCACAGCTCAGACTAGTTCTGTTCCATTTAAGATTCAAACCCTTTGAGGGAAACTTCACTCTCTCCTACTCCCACCTTTTCTTTTGACATTTATGAGCAGAATGCTAACCGACATATCCTGAATTCAAAAGCCGTTTTTTTCTCCACTTGTGCTCATTTGCATGGGTTTTGAGAATCAGCTCCAAGGCCAGAACAGAGTCCAAAGTTCCAACAATAAAAATGTTTCTGACGTTGCTTTGTTGTGCCAAGGCATGAAATCTGAATTCTGCTGTACAATAATCAGTCTGAGAAAGCCCCAGTGTAAAGGACAGGTGCAGACAGAGAGTAAAACCTGCCACTGCTGCAGAGCTGAGAGTGCCAGCAGTGGAACGGAGCCTGAAGCTACGCTCAGCCAACCAGCAAAACACTATCTGTCTAATAAACATGTGAAGCAGGGCTTCTGTCCCGAGTGTTTGACCTCAATCCAACTGTTTTTGCGCCTAGATGCCTCTTAGATGCTGGAAAACCGACGGATGTAAACAATACATCACAATCCTACTGCAACACTTTCTGCATTCATAGCTGTCATGCCGCTTTTATGTCGCAATGGGCTTTATTTTGTGCTGAGAGGGTACATTTACAGTTCCCTGATATTTACAGACTTGCTGACTTGCAGATAACCATCTGCCAAATAATCCACGTAATGATGAGTTATGTGTGATATGTGTTTAGCCTTTGTCATCTCGTAGGCACTATACTGAACAGGAAATTTAAAGGTTAAGGATCAGCCATATAAAGTGAGCAACGCGGAAAAAAAAGATCTGTCTATTTGTTTAAGATAAAGTTCATGAAGACTAGAATGTCCAGTGCTGTTTCCTTAGTAAAGGTATTTATATATGTTCAACAAATTAATTACACAAGTTACTTATTGCACAAATCAAAGGTCTTCATCTGCCTTTTGAACAAATCATAAAGGATAAATATGCCATGATGCTCATTGGCTTTGACTGGGCTAAAAAATACTCCAATAGACTCCAACGATGAACAAATATACTTACGATGCATATACTGTCATACCATAGGACAGAGTCCAAATTTTATTTGTCAACTACCCATGTATATATATATATATAAAATCTAGGAAAAAATATTAACATACAAATAACATGAGAAAACTGTATCCTCAAATAGCATGAGATGTACATACATATATATATATACATATACATTTGGGAGGGGGTAATAAATACGACTTTATTTTTAATAATTTAACTGTTATTTTTAAAAAACAATTTAAAAATGTTATGATATAGAACTTTTTTATAATTACATTGAAAAATATGAAAACATTTTTGAAACATACAATCATGTATTGAAAGGTGTTTAGTAGGTTACTTTACTACTATTTAGTGCCATTCACTAAAAATGATCATTTAAAAAATATGCTCATATATATCTCAAATATGAACAACTTAGGCTATATTATATGCATAGGTAAGAGAAGATTTCATGTATTGAACTTTGGCACTCACTGTCTTTAGATTCAGTTCAACTGTTTACATGTTCAATAATCACATGTTAGTTGTGTTTAAATATTCCACGTCTCTTATACAGGAGCACAGCTCACAAATCAACAGATGATTCGCGTCTGTGTAATAATAACATGCTTAAAACTCTGATAGGCTACCTAATTATCCAGACGTACTCACACCATCAAGACCATTCCGTTACATTTCACTTTTCCCTCAGTCGGTATGCTGAGAATGTGTCGTATAAATAAGCAGCCCTGAGATACAGTGTCCGTCTTTCTCTCTCACGCGCGCGCGCCACACAAAATACATGAGAGAAGTTCACAGTCCTAATGGGCTCATTCCTATTACACATATTTCTCTCTCCGCGCAACTTTTCCAGTCATGCAATGTTCGGGTGGGCTGACATTAAAGGACCACTTACCTCAGACGACCATCCGTGGATCAGCTGTTTCTCCGCTCTCGAGTTTATATGATCAGCGCAGGTTCGGCGGACTCGCAGCAGCTCTCAAACAACATGCCGTATTTACAGACGACCACAGAGGACAGTGCCAGTGAGGCTGGGCTGCAGTGCGCACTGCGATGTGTACCACACACACACACACCATACCGGTCCGGTGCCGCTGTGACTCTGTGGCCGCGATCCTCCGCTACTCTTCACAGATGCAGAGGGGTGGAGAGACAGATCCCAGCAGCGCAGAGAGTCACGGGAACTGTAGTTCTGCGCGCGCGGCTACCGCAACAAAGCAGCGCCAGTGGGTGTGTTCAGGTGGCTGCCTTCAGTGTGGATGGCATGTGGCAATTAATGAATAGCGCTATGTTTTAAAAATAACTATTATGTTTTAAGGTGTTTTAGAGCAGGGATCTTTAACCCTGGTGCTTTTATAGGAATAGTTGACCCAACAGAGAAAATTAGCTTAAAAGTTACTCAACCTCAGGTCTTCTGAGAAGCTAGCTTTTGTTTTTTGTTTTTCGGAGTGAATTTGAAGAAATGTTGCATCGCATAACTTGCTCAGCAATGGATTCTTATGGGTGCCATCAGAATAACAGTTCAACAGCTGATAAAAACATCACAATAATCCATTAAATCTATTGCTTCTGGCTAAAATATGAGTCCCCAGTGAGAAATTCATCCCCATATTTGTTTAGAACCTGTTTAGTGCATTTTCTCTCCTGATTCGGATTAAACAACTTTTGCACTGCATGCAATATTATGGATAAAGGGTTCATATTTTGGTCAGAAGAAACAGTTAAAAACATCTTGATGGATTTGTTTCTTGAGCTGGAGTCATGTGGATTATTGTGATGTTTTTATCAGCTGTTTGGACTCTCATTCTGACGGCACCCATTCACTGCAGTGGATCCATTGGTGACAAGGTTATATAATATTTAATTTCTCCAAATCTGTTCTGATGAAGAAACAAACTCATCTACATCTTGGATGTATATTTTCAGCAAATTTTGATTTTTTTTATATCTACAAAGTCATTACATTTTAACTTAACTTAAAATATGTTAAAGTGAGAAGGACAGAGAATTACCTGAACATTATTTTTATTTTTAGTTAAAGTTTAAAGCTGCACATTGTGTTTTATATGCTAAATAAACAATATATTTGAACAATTCAAAATTAATATGTTTAGAATTGCAGGGTAGTAGGATAATAATAATAACTACAATAATACATTCTTCATTCAGTGCCTGCTTTCTAAACAGACTTCCTAGGGAGCATCCAAAATTATACTTAGAACAAGAAGCAATGACAGCAATACCAAAATAACTTTTAACATGCATTATAAAATCCAGACTCCTCCCTTGAGTGTTCTGCCTTATTGTTTGTAGCTTTCTTTATTTTGGATTAAATGGTGGCAGGAGTATTCATTGTCATTGTTTCAGTAAGGAAAGAGAAACTTGTTTTTAGAAAGGGCTTGATAGGAAGTTCACCCTTCAAACTTGTGTCTAAATATAGTTCTAATGTGCGACCACAACTGTGCTCTTATTGGTTAAGGAAAAAAAAACCCTTTGGTCATCAGAAGCATGAGAGCTTGCCTTAGTAAAACTCTAGTGCAAATGTGAGTGATAAAACATTTTTGGCAGCATCAGAAATAGTCGACTTGTTAGTTCCTCAAAAGGGTAACATTGATTTGTTATGTGAAAAACTGCAAGTTCTCTCATTTCTCAATAGTGTGCACATTTATTCAGCTGTGGAAGTGTCATATAATAAATAGCCATAAGGCAGCGGCACAGATTTTGACATTGTTCATGATAATGTTCATCATTTATATTGGTCTAGCAGAGTTATCTAGGTCTGTAAATAAAAGTATATTTAGATATGTATCAAAACAATCTCCATTAAATTTGTTTTACATATTTGCTGGTTGAAATACTGTTTATGTAACTGATCAGAGAACACTCATAGTTGCAGTTTTATGCAAAAGTTTGGGCACCCCTTGCAGAATCTGTGAAAATGGGAAAATGTTAAAAAATAAAATAAAAAAAAGAGATTATACAAAATGCCTGTTATTTTTTTTTTATTTTTTTTGTTTGTTTAGTATGTCCTGAGTAAGATATTTACACAAAAGATCTTTACATATAGTCCCCAAGACAAAAAAAAAATAGGAAAAATTATTAAAATAACCCCCCTCAAAAGTTTGGGAACCCTTGGTTCTGTGTGTGGATACCTGGATGAACGGTGACTGTATGATTTTGAGATCCATCTTTTCACACCGAGGACAGTTTAGGGACTCAAACACAGCTATCAAAAAACATTCTTTATCAAACATTCACAGATTCTCCAGAAGGAAACAAGATGCATTGAGAGCCTTAAGAAAACTTTAAGAGCATTAAGAAAACTTTTGAACAGGATGAATATGTCAATTTTTTCCATATAGTACTGCTTTTTGGAAGCAACAGAAGATATGTTTATGTTTCCAGAAGACAAATTAAGTACAATTTACCTAGATCTTCAAATTTAAAAAGTTTTCACCCCCTGCTCTTAATGCATCTTGTTTCCTTCTGGAGCATCTGTGAATGTTTGATAGTTTTTTAATAGCTGTGTTTTAGTCCCTAAACCCTGAAAAGGGTTCAAATATGCAAAAGATGCTGGACAGCTGAAGAATCTGCAGGACCTGGAGGATTCTTCTGAAGAACGGTGCTCAGTTAAACTGTTCAGAACAAACAAGGGACTCATGAACAAACATCACAAAACAAAAAACAGTATTAAGAACCAAGGGTTCCCAAACTTTTGAGGGGGGTTATTTTAATCATTTTTTTTTGTCTTGTGTAAACATCTTTTGTGTAAATATCTTACTCAGGACATACTAAACAAAAAAACAACAACAGGCATTTTGTATAATCTCTCTTATTTTGTTAACATTTTTCACAGATTCTGCAAGGGGTGCCCAAACTTTTGCATAAAACTGTATATGAGCATATTAATAATATTCAAAATGTCCGTTTTGTGGATTTATACAGCTTATGTCTATACTTCTGAGACTGATCTCAGATCGTATGTTCATTAGCGTGATATAACTTTACCCATCTGTATTTTGTTGTGCTTTTCTGATTGAGGATTTAAACTCGTTATATCAATTATTTCAGGACAGGCAGGGCATACAATATCATGTTTTTGTTTTTACAGCATCTAAAGGTATATATATTATTTATATATACATACACAGTAGTCAACATTTTAAGTGGGTCAAAACCTCTCATCAAAGTTGTCCTTTACAAATAATTATAATGATACATTTATTCAAATAAACTGAAAGAACTAAGGTAACCTTGGAGTGGCTTACTAAATCATACACTATCCGCTTACGCCATCTACTGGATGTGTTTCATGTTTTGAACCCCCCCACGATATTTATTTGCAACTATTTTTATTTTAGTAGGCTACATTAATGACAACGAATCCCAGAGATTCAGATAATATAATTCAATCAATGTAAAGCAATTGATGTAACAGACAAATAAATAAATAAATAAGGCAAAGCATGGGCTCGTAGTCTTTTTGAGCTTACAACTGTTTATATGTTTCTTTAGGAAGAAAAAAAATCAGTTTCTTTGGTAACAGTAAATATATTAAATAATAAATACTTTTAGAAATATTGGGATAATATAAATGTAAAAAGTTTTATTTATTTTTTTTATAAATAAATGTGAACGAGCACTGGGATAGTCTTTTTTTAGCTTAAAATGTTGCTTGGGAAAAAAATAAATTGCTTCGGTGAAAACATATTCGCCTTTAAAATAATGCTTTCGTGTTTTCTTCATAGTTTTGTTGCTCATTTATTCATTCTAATATCGCACTTCTTTTAACGTTTTTCTATTTTATTATTTATTATTATTATTTACGCTTTCATACCAGCTCGGTTGCATACGTCATCAGCAGGTGAAAGGTCATGTAGGGAAAGATGGCGGCTTCCAGGGGAGCAGTAGTGTTAAAGACTGTTAAGAAAATCATTGTACAGTTTTGCCCATTTGAATCTAATGTCCGCTCCACGAGGTAAGAATTGCTGCGCATACCCCGATTTAATTTAAGTGCTGAAGATGTCTGGTAAATTAAATCTTGCGCGTGAGTATGACTTCATGCGTGCTGTCCTCCGTAACAGCGGTCATAGCAACAGAGTATATGATGCAAATTACACTTATTTAGATTTGTTTCCAATGTGTTTCTCAGTTCATAGACATTTATAGACGTTTCAGGGTTCACAGCGGCAGCACTCGTCGCTCTCCACACTCGACATTTAACATCGGAGGAACAAATGCAATGACGTTAGGATACGCAGATTATGTGCGATAATACACAAATTGATTGTTAAACGTGCTGTGACACTGTGATGTAATGGCATAGATCTCGATAATTACCTTAGCTGTCATTTCTACTGTGAAATCTCTGGCGCCGCTCTCAGGCTGAACGCGGTAATTACAGCAGACTGACCTCACTAGCATGATCGGACTAGTGTTTTATTCTTGCAGAATATTCTATGAACAGTTGGCAAATTGTATTGAAAATTATATATGTTGTTTGCATATTCCGTGATGAAGTCACGTAGCATATTATAATGTTTGTTATGCTTATCATGGAAAATGTTTTACTTACTATAGCTACTATGAAAAAT
The DNA here is from genome assembly GCA_032359235.1 of Enteromius mattozi. NCBI lineage: Eukaryota > Metazoa > Chordata > Actinopteri > Cypriniformes > Cyprinidae > Enteromius > Enteromius mattozi. The sequence continues at coordinate 6,938,173 of JAUMHE010000072.1, forward strand.
ACATATCATAGGAGTTTATACTGTAATATTTATTTACATGTTGTTTTTTGTACATAACAAGCTGGTAGGCAGTTCTAAAGCAATTCCAAATCCGAATAGTGATTTAGTATGCAATTATGTCATCTGATATTAAATTTGATTTGAGAAAAGCTGTCCTAAATAACTCTTTAATCTGCTTTTGATGACAAACGGCCCACTTCGTATCAGTGACATTTATTCAGAGCTGTCGCAACTGTGCTTCTTATCTGTCATTGCTCAAGTGTTTGTCGCATAAATGAAATGTGAATTTATGAAGGTATAATTAAAAGCCTAAATCCCATGCGTTTCTTTTTGTCTGCTTCCTTCCTGCAGAGAGTTTCTCATTGTGGTCGGGTCCGAAAAAGCCAGAGCCACAAACATGAACTGTGAGGTTATCACAGAAGTAAAGCACGACCGATCAGAGCCTGCGATCGACATCACATTTTGTGAGTGACTGAGCTGTAACTCCATTATTGCACTACGGCGTGGTGTCATTGTATAATGCGTGTCATTGTGGTCTTTTGCAGTGGATGGAGAGAGGCTGCTGATGAAGGGATCCAAACTAACCACGCAAGAATTGCTCTCAGCCTTACAGACCCGATGCAGTGCTAAAGACCCTCAAGCTAAAGCAGGACACAAAAAATAGTCTAGTTTTTGTTTTATATGTATGTATATGTCTGTGGATGTGTAATAAAAATATATTATCTCTCATGTCTCTCTCTTTTGGTAGCACTTTTGAGTCCAGCCTCTACTATCCCAATATGACATATGGGGAAAAGGTTATTATTACATCACATATAATCCTGATAATTAATGCCTAACATGAAGTATAGGTATGTTATTAAACACTTATTGGTCCTTTTAAAGAATAGTATGCAATATACAGTATATACCAGACAGGATCCAGTATTGTAAATGTAACTATATATGCTTAGAGTTTGGTTTTCATGTTTTATATCCAAATGAAAACACGCCTGTGAATTAACTTATATTAACACATAGCCTACAAAATGTAAGGTTCAGAGTTGTTTTGTCTATATTAGTAATTATAAGCACGTTATTACGTAGTTATTAAAGTAAAACTATACAGTCAGTTACTGTGAGGAAAGGTCATCTTTTTCTCATAGTTCTAAAAAATATTGTGTCTGTCCATGTACGTGATCTTTGTGATTGCTGTCCTCTGACCCAGTAAATGTTATTTGACCGAACTCTTCCCCAGTTCTGAGTTGCGTTTGCAGGCGGGAGTTTGAGGAACTCCGCACAGTGACGCTGGATCATCTGATTGGCTGATGTGAACACGCACGTGCTGGAGGAGCTGTTGAAAAAGCTCGCAGTCATTCGATCAGATCAGATCAGAATAAATCAGAGCTTTGAGCTGTTGCTTGAGTGACAGGGAACATCATCATCATCATCATCCGGGAAAATGGTTGACAAATTCGTGGGAACATGGAAGATGACCACCAGCGAAAACTTTGACGAGTACATGAAGGCTCTAGGTATGATGCTCTATCATTTATAACACGTTATATTGCAAATATGTTCAGTTTGCTTAAAGAAAAGTCCAACTCATTTTATTTTATGCATTTATCATTTATCATGTTTCGTGAATGAAAGATGCGCGTTTCCTTTTTTCAGGTGTGGGTTTCGCTACTCGTCAGGTGGGAAACCGGACCAAGCCCAACTTGGTCGTGTGTGTGGACGACCAGGGGCTCATATGCATGAAGTCGCAGAGCACCTTCAAAACTACTGAGATCAAATTTAAACTCAACGAGTCGTTCGAGGAGGTCACCGCTGATGATAGAAAGACTACGGTTTGTAATGGAATAGGCGGAATATTTGCGGTGGTGTAAAGAAGTTTGTCGTATGAAGTTAACGGGCTCTTCTTTCTCTTTCTCTGCAGACTGTTGTGACTCTTGATAGCGGAAAACTTCTGCAGAAACAGACCTGGGATGGCAAAGAGTCGACGATAGAAAGGGAGGTGACCGATGGGAAATTAGTAGCTGTAAGGATGCTCTTTTATTTATGTAAAACACGTTATAATATTGATAATTACGCAGAAGTCATTACATTATAATGCATGATAATATAAGTTATTTGCTGATGCAATTTCAAAACGGTCGTTTACACTGCATATATTCACAGTAATTTAAATGTGTAAAATAATTACATAAAAAAAAACACATAAATTATTAAATTCAACATTACTATAAAATCTAGTATTATCTTTTACATCCAGAATCATAATTATTATTAGCTTTGATTATCATATTTTCATATATAATTAATCAGGGAAAACTGGAAATATTAGTAAAATGTTGAAATGGTGATACCTAGGGTCTCAAAGGTAATAGAAGCCACTATATTGAATATACTTTTTTAAATGGTAAAATATTTCTTCTGCTACAGTTTGCTCTTTGTGAGTGCAATATCTACTGGAAATACACTTGCAAATAATTAATAAAAATTACATTTAAAAAAAGTGGGGAAAAATGTTTATGTAAATTTGAATGACTTATTTTTAATTTTAAAGGTTTTTTGCAAGTGTAATAATTTTTAATAGGGTAGTCGAATAAAAATGGGACTAGTTTAGAATAATGCAAAGTAATGATGGTTAACAACTATTTTTCTGTGTTATAAATTCTGGCTAAATGTACAGAATAGTTTGTTTTTCCATTATTTGCATAAATTATAACCATATTTCTCTTTTGGTAGAAATGCGTAATGGGTGATGTGGTGGCTGTGAGGACATACGTGAAGGAGGCATGAAGTTATCCGATCTGGATTTGAAGATGCCAGGCTCAGTTCAATGAGCAAAAAGCCAAAGTGAAATGTTATTTCTCTACTGAAAATCTCTTATTTTTGACACCAAAGCAAATACGTGCTGACCATTTTAAAATGCATTTATTATCAGTCTTTATGGTGCTTTGAATAAAATTGTTTTTATTTGCCTTCAGCTGAGTTGTGGTTTGTTGATCCCTGCTGTTTTAACAAAGGCTTATTCAAAATGCATGTGTCAACAGTTTCAAAAAATCTAGGCCAGAGATTTAACGTTCACAGTAAGATGTGTACACTATGAAAGATATCAAAAATACAAGGTGTGAGAGGATTAGGCCACGCCTTCTAATGATAAATACCATGAGGTTCTCAACAGATAAATATGTCACATCTATAAAAACACGCTAAATTAGAAAACGCCAAATTATCCACTTTCGCTTCAGTTTGCCTGCACAACCCATCATTTGTTAACGTTACTCAAAACCTGATAAAGTGTTAATAAAGGTTTAATTATGTAAGATTTTGGCTACTAATCAAAAGGATAAAGTACTCCTTAAGGAACAACAATGAAAGTTTTCTCACAGCATTAAGTCAGTTACTACAAGATTTGTTGTTCATATGTTTCTGGCCAAGAGATTAATAAACAAGGTTGTGATATTTTACTGTATGCTGTCTTTTATCTTTAAAAGCTTCCCTATGAAGCATTCTTCTCTAAAATTGAGAGTTATTATCTTGGTGAACTGATCACGTGATTTATCTTCATTAAACTATTTAAAACAGTTCTTGCGTGCCCATAGCCCTTCAACAATGAAGGCAACAAGAGAGTTAAACTACTGTTACAGTGGACTGTGTTCAAGGGTACAGAGGATATGTATTTCTTTCCTCCTTTTAGTAGAACATTTCCCTTTTTGAACATAGTTTTAGCATGCGTAACAAAACTGGAACACAGCGAGTCCCCAGAGTCATTCCTTTTGACCTACACAAATACCAGAGAATGTTCCACCAGTGGCTACTTTCCCAGGACAGGAAAGTGTAGAGATACACTGATTGTAATTGACTGCAAAAACAGCTGAAACAGGTGGGTTATGAGCCAGCTCTCTCTGTACAGCCTATTCATTAAAAACAATGCTTTTTCCTATTACCCAACCTGTACAAAGTTTAAAAGGTGGAAGGTGGTACTGGAAATGTGTTTTGTATGCATGTAGATTTTTATCATGATTCATTTTTCAGGTACTTTTTTTTTTTCTTCTAATTCTACCACAGGGTTTGCTTGCTTATTTGACTTGTGTTTGGCCTGATGTGCTCTCATTGCCATGCTGAGATCAGAAGAGCTGAGCATATGGAATGATTTACTTCATATAAAGATGTTTATTATCATACTAAAGGAGCCAAAGCTCATAGAAGTTAGATTACAAGCAATAGGTTTCATGTTTGTTATCACAGAATTAAGGGAAAAAGGGCTGTTGTTACCCCAGTTTTATGTAAGAGTTGTTAGATTAAGACAATGGGCCTATACCCTATTGATTTGTGTTGAAATAAAACGTATAAATCTGCAGTTTTTCTTAGTTTCTCATTATTTAAAGATTATTAAAACGTTATAAAATCCAAACAAATCAAATGCTTAAACTCAGATATATTTGTTACACAGCTAACGTACGTGGAATTTATCGCGCCGTTCAGCGGTCAGACGTCCTATTCACTGTCGTCATGCCAACGATGTATCATTCCGCCGTTCCACCTACGTGAAAACCGGCGCTACTTTCATGTCTCAAATATTGAACTGTGGACTTGTTTTCTGGTTTCTTGTACAAACCCAACACAAAAGTTAAATGTTTAGACTGTCTTACAGTGCTAGCCAATAATAAAATGAGTAAGAAGGCGGGAAATTCCAGCTCGAAAAATATTATTGTGGTAAAAGTAGCTTTTTGGCAGATTGATTACCATTTGTATAACGACAGTTAATACCATGGTAGAACTATGGTTAGTGTTTTTGGTTTTATTAGTAGTAAAACCATGGCTAATTTTTGTAATGAAAAGCTTCAGATTTAACTGTGAAAGAGAGCAAGGTACTGTAAGATGTAAGTAAACATTCTATATCTGACAAACATTTTATATATAACAATGTTCAGCGTACAAAAGTAATAATGCAAGCTATACCTTTATTTTATTTGTTCATTTATTTTTTTTATCAATTTGAATCCACCATTTTGTCCAGCAAGCAAATCCAAATCCAATTGATGTTTTTCCACGGTTGAAATAAAATACCTTCAGATGTTCATTCATGTTTCATGCTTTAACAAATAAATATGAAAAGATAATCAGTTCACGAAGGGGTAATGCTATGATTTTTGGGCCCCCCTGACTCGTCTGTCCCTTGTAATTGACTTTGTTTCCTACCAGAAGTAACTTACTCTTTCTTGTCTGTTGGCATGTTGTCAGTTTTCTCTTTGCTCTGTGAAATTTTTCCCTGCATGTGAACATGATGTGTGTAGTAGGAATGAAATTGTGATGTACTACATCTACCATTTTTCCCCCATTGTTTCCATTGTGTTGTGTTAATTTGCCACCATGAGACAATATTATAAAAGAATCTCAGCTAAAAATCACTATTTTTGACTGCACATTGATTTATTTGTTTGGTACGATGTAACAATGTACAGTAAGCCAGTCACTATTAACTGGCTAGAGGCGCGGATCTTGTGCGAGTCTGTGTATTGCATTATGGGTGTGCACTGCTTGCGAGATGTCTCAGTATTGTGTGTCGGATTCACAGGGGTCCTGTCTTAGTGTGTTGACCCGCAGACTGTTTTGCTTGTGCAGATAACACTACAGGAATGAAATCATATCCTTTGAGTAACATCTGGAAAGTTGCACCGCAGGACAGGGATCGCACCCTTCCGCTCACTTTCCTTACGCTGAAACAGACAATGCTGTTGTCCAACCGTATCGGCCTGTTTCTGAGACCAGGGCCAAGGTTACTGTACCTCAAACTGCAATAAAACCATTTCCTCTGTTATTCTCATATCAATAGAGCCTCTTTTACATGCAGTCAAGGTCATAAAACCTAAAAAGACCTGTACGCTTCTGCCATTATAGTCATTGCATATCTGGCATGTTTGTTATGTTCTATAGTTTATCAGTGTTACTCTTCCTGAGGCCTACCATGACCTCTGTGTTTTAATTGGTCAATTCATGCCTGCACAACAGTAGCTGATATGCTGTTGCAAAATACTTTGATTTGCAAATCAATCTGTCGACATAGCTGCTGAAAGGGTTTTGGGTTCACTTGGGTTGCCTGGTGGGAATCAGGGTTGCTATGTGTCAGTTGAGTTAGGGCTGACATCAGCAGGGGCTTCTGGGAAGCCTGTTGCTATGCAACTAGATTATTGGGCTCCAGCTCAGAGCAAAAAGAGCTACAATGGTCACTAAAGGAGGGATGTCTGTGGCCAAAGAATCCATTTATTATTACATACTTGCAAGAAATTGTGCTGGAAGATTGGAGTGCACATGCAGCTGACCTCATGCTTCAACAGTCTTGAGAAATGGCTGCAAATGCAAGGAATCTTTCTCTGATAGTCCAACAATAAATGAATGACAAAATAAAATGGGGAAAGAGTAAATGGTAATAATGAGACAGAAAACTTGTGAAAGTATTCTGTGTTGAGGAAAAAAAGTTGATTAAGGATTTAAGGCTTAAAGGGACAAAATAAATCTAAAATTATTTAATTACTCTTGTGTGTGTGTGTGTATTATATGGAACACAAAAATATATTTTGCACAATGTATGCAATTTATGAACTGAAATAGAATAAAAATTTATGGCAATTCAGTCTTCTTTTGCATTCCTTTTGCAAGTTTTATGAGTAACTGATTTTGGCTGAATGAGAAAATGAGATTGTGTGTTAGTGAGGATATTATGTTTGATGAAAAGAATTGAAGATTTAATGCTTAGAATTGTTTTTTTTCTTCTTCTTCTTTCTTTTTTGTTCTTTTTTTGCTGAAAACAAAATGAGATATTTTGAACAAAATATGACGCAATTTGATTTCATAAAAAAATGGAAAATGTCCTTTATGCGTACAATTATTTGGAACAATAATATTACATAGTTTACATATGAAACTAATCTAAATAACTAGTTATAAACTAACTAAACAAACGTTTAGAAAACTGAATTAAATTTAAATAAAATTAAAAACTATAAATTGCTGTTTTTAATTTAAAATTATAAATGAAACAATCATCATTTCAGTAAAAATTTTATCTGTTAATATCTTGATTTTGTCTTTTATGCTACATTTCATTTTGGACTCAAAGAGAAAGATTTCTTGAATTTGCCTTCATTGCTCAAGACTAATAAAGCAAGGTCAGCTGTGTTTAAAGAATGCTCCAACCTGTCCAAACTATCCCCTTAACCTTGATAAGGTGGGATGCGCCATGAGGAGTGTTTCAGCTCAGTTCCTTCCTCTTCCTCTGGATTCGGGAAAGACATGTGATCTGTAATCCCAGGCAGAGTCCTGCTCAGTATGGAGCCTCTATAGTACAACATCAAAAAAGGGGCCAGTCAAAACAGTCGCAGATGTTCATCCTACATGACTGTAGAGGGATTTCTCAAGGGCATAATGGCAACAGAGCACAATTGTAAGATTAAACACTTGATTATTGAATGGTGAATTCATAATCTATGTGTTGTAGGTTTCCGCATTACAATTTCTGTCCACCATACCAACTTTGACTATCAGATCTATGTCTTCTTTAATGCTGGATGGAAAATAGAGGACCGTGCTTTTGTGTGTGTGTGTGTGTGTTTGTAATTGTGGTTTTGCAGCACTTTTCTGGAACACTGTGAATCTCCCCATTTGGGACCAGATAAAGGCCGAAAAGGAAGATCTTTGGAATTCTGTTTAGAATTCCAGTTAGATATTTTCAGAGGAAAATCAGCTCAGATAAGAGAATGTGCATGGTGTTAAGTCTCACTCCCATAATCCATCTCACTTTAAGGATGTGAATATTGTATGCACACATATGGTGCACAACAGGCTTTAAACTTATTCAAATTTTAAATTCTTTTTCAACATAGTCTGTGAAAATTTGACCTTTAGTAAATGTTGATTATTAAACTTGAGTCAAACTAACTTTCTATGATTTTTTTCTTTTCTTTTCTATTTCTTTTTTGCTAACCACAAAAATGGGATGTCTACATAGTTTAAAACCCTGATTTATATGATTTTGGATAAAATGCAAAATGCAATAAACATGAAGAATATGAAGTAGAAACAGTGTATATTTCCCATGAATGAAAGAACAATATTTAATAATTTTTCCAAAAGTAAATTTGGAATAGGATAACAAGGTTATGGCTGAGACAGACATATGCAGCAAACACTATAATTAGTGTACAAATACAAATGATGTTAAGTCAGTGGACTTTTTTTAAGGAACAAATTTGGGAATGTGGGAAATTCATATTGAAAGTAGTAGTGTAGTATCATATACAGTGCCCTCCACTGATATTGGCACCCTTGGTAAATCTGAGAAAAGGTGGCTGTCAAAATAAATCTGCATTGTTTATCCTTTTGATCTTTCATTCAAAAAATTCACACAATTCTAACCTATCATTAAAGTAAAACAATTGAAAATAGGGAGAAAATCTTGTGATGAAATAAATGTTTTTCTCCAATACTTGTTGAGCACAATTATTGGCACCCCTAGAATTATTATGAGTAAAATATCTCTGAAGTATATTTCCATTCATATTCACAATTTTGAGCATTCCAGGGTGATTATGGACATGAAATCATCCAGCCATGGTTTCTTGTTTCACAGAAATATATATAGGAGGGAAAACAAAGGCCAAAATCCCTTAATCATCAACACAATGAGAAAAACCAAAGAATATATTTATGATGTGCTAATATATTTATGATAAGATAATTGAGCTTCACAAATTAGTGAAGTGGCTTTAAGAAAAGAGCTAGATCAGTGAAAATCTCCATTTCCACCATCAGGGAAATAATTAAGAATTTCCAATCAACATACAATGTTAGGAAACTGGCTGGAAGAGGACGTGTGTCTCTATCATCCTAATACACAGTGAGGAGTAGAGTTTGACTCTTCAAGGACCACAGCTGGAGAATTGCAGAAAATAGTTGAGTCTCAGGGTCAGAAAACCTTTAAAAAAATAGT
>JAUMHE010000072.1:6951060-6962175 GCA_032359235.1 Enteromius mattozi
AACAGTGTGTGAAAACCTTGTGAAGACTTACAGAAAACCTTTGACCTCTGTCATTGCCAACAAAGGGTACATAACAATATAAATTTTGTTATTGACCAAATGCTTATTTTCCACCATAATTTGCAAATAAATTCTTTAAAAATCATACAATGGGATTTCCTGGATTTTTATTTTTTTTTTTTCTCATTTTGTCTGTCATAGTTGAGGTATACCTATGATGAAAATTACAGGCCTCTCTCATCTTTTTAGTGGGAGAACGTGCACAATTGGTGGCTGACTAAATACTTTTTTGCCCCACCGTGTATGTGTATATAATACAAATATTACCAAATTACTCTTATACAGTCATATTGGACATTTCTGAAGTAAATATCATGTGTCTAAATATCATGTGTGCATCTTTGAGGTTAAATCTAAGTGCGTCACATGATTTCCTGAACTCTGAGTCAGCATGCTGTCATCACATTTTCTTCTTAAGCTCTCTTAACATCATTGCTGAAATCAGGCCATTTAGACTACAAACAATAAGACTTTACAGAGATATGAGATTATAGGACACAAAGTCAGCAAAGATGTAGGCGTATCACTGCAGAATGAAGGGACATGAAATTATTTACTCATGTTTTTTTATTTAACGCCATTATGCCAAAATAGAACATGAATATAAATTTTAGTAAAATTTAAACACCTTTTTAGTTTTACTAAAAACTTTTTAGAGAGTTTGAGTCTGCAACTTAAGACTGAGAGGGGTTTGTGTTGTTGCATGAAGGAAAGTTGATTCCTCAATTTAATTCCTCTATGTTTGCTTAGCCTGTGACAAGGCTTGTAATGGTAGGGGTTTCTTTAGGGTAATAAACCATGAAATGAAGGAACGAATTTGACGTTTAACATTTAAAAGTTCCTTAATTGCACAGGTCGTTTGTTTACGTTTATGACACAGAGATCAACAAAGGTTTTGAGTCACTTATTGCCTCCACTCTCCCTGAACAGACATTGCACAGACTCCTGACACAATCACAATAATAACAAAGTTCAAGTATAAGACAATAAGTGTTTTTGTTTTCTCTTCTGCGTTTTAAATACTTTAACCTTTTAGATTTTTTGCTTTATGCCGTGCAGATTCAATGATTATGGACAGCAGACACACACTCGCACACCTCGCTCGTAATCCTCAGCTGGTGGCGAGTTCCATGCAGGTCAGCGTTTGCTAGACAGCTTTTATTTGTCCCTGATTATTTCTGCGCAAGTCACCTCACGTCCTGTCAGAGGTGATCATCCTCACATGGACTGATTCTGTTCCGCCTGGGGGCCTCCATTCAGGGCCCAGCACAGTCACTAGGCCGGCCAGACCTTGCTCACAGGCCCAGGGCAGCCCAGTCAGCAAATACAGCACTAATAGAGAATGAGAGCAACACAGAGACATAAATACATCACAGTTTTTTAACAGCTGGCCACCATAACAAGCATCCAGAGACAAAACAGGGTTGTTTCCGGTGGACAGTTTTTGAAGCCCTTGACCCTTTTGCACTGACATGCAGATGTCTAAATAAGCACAATCAATTTTGTGAGCCTGTACACCTGCTATCATGCAGAAACTGAGTTTGGGACGGCTCCATTGTACTCACGTGTTAACTCTTCTTTGCTCCCTTCTATTTTTTGGTCCTCTGTTTAAAATAAAGAATGTTAAAGTTCGAAAACCCGTATCATTACGTAGATTTTTATTTTGGTCTTTATTTTAATTAAGCTTAATTTTATTGAAAATAAATCAGTTCAATATTATAACCAAAATCATGTGAAAGACGCTGTCGCCATCTAGGGGTGAGTCTCGACAAGTTTCACTTTCAAAAAGGGTAAAAAAAAAATACAATTATAAAAGGGTTTTCATTATCAAGAAAATTTAAATGTATAAACAAAATTGTCAATATAAGGTAGTGCCAATATTATATTTTTTTAATTTTCAATGGTTATTCATTGTGACAAATTATTTAATTAAAAATACAAACACTCCATATAGTTTCGAATATAATACGAGGACACAGACTGAACACTGAAAAATTATTTAAAGAATTAATGTAATAGTTTGAAATTGCATGCTGTATTAATATTTCAAATAACGTGTTTCAGATTTATCGTGACTGTCTATTTATGTGTTACATTAGGCCTATATCTTTATCAGTCTTAATGATAGTCGCTGGCAACATTATTGCATATCACAGGGGTGCACTAACAGTTGATGCTATTTCATTTTCAGCTACTTTTCGTCTTTTCTACCAGACATGTATTTTTTGCTATAATAAATATTATTATGAAATTCAATCCTAGTCACGCACAAGGTAGCTGAAACAAAAATCTCCAGCTACAAAGCATTGTTCTTATGTTACTGGCACAGTGGTATACTCCGGCTTCAGTGAGCAGCTGTCATGGCCGCTTCCAGACTCTGAGCCGATTAGCCTCTTTAATAAGTGGAAGACTTATAAAACAGTAAACATGGCGGTCAAGAATAGTGCGGAAGAAACGGTCAAAAACTGTCCGGGGTCCGATGAAAATGACAACCTGTCAACGACTGAGTACTGCCAGCGGCTACAGCAGTGGATGTGGCGCTATTACAGCGGCTATGTGAGCTGGCAGAGCTGGGTGTTCCTGTCCGCGCCGCTCTTTCCTCCGCCCGCCGGCGGCTCCGCGACGCCCGCTGACATTGCCGCTTGGTATAACCAGATGAGCGGCTCACCATCCAGCCGCCCAGCAGTCCCTGCCACATCCAGCAGCGCCGAGAGAGCACCAGCACAGCCGGCAGGTAGCTGTCACTCCACTGCCCCGAGGAGATGGACTAATGAGCGACTTCACTAAACATATGTTGACAAACGATAATGAAGAAACTTAATTAACTGTAGTTCACCTTTAGTATTATGTATCTCCATATTATTATATTGAGTTTTTTCAAGGTTGCACTGTACCCACTGAAGATTTGGTGTAAATATAATCCATCTTTAAAACCAAACTAAATACATGATATTGTAAAAGCCTTGACAAACATCGACACCTGTTCACTAGCTACTCAGTAGCACAGTACCTAGAGAGGCCAACATTAATTTGCATGAAAGAATTATTAGACATTACCCTTTATGCATAATTCTGTAGGTCACCATCAAATGTGACTGGACCACAAAACAGTCATAAGTGTCATTTTTTGGAAAATAAATAAGCGTTCTATTGATGTATGGTTTGTTAGGATAGGACAATATTTGGCCGAGATACAATTATTTGAAAATCTGTAATATGAGGTGCGAAAAAATCTGAATATTGAGAAAATTGCCCTTTAAGTCCAAATGTAGCTCTTAGCAAAGTTTATTATCAATAAAAAATAAGTTTTTATATATTTACAGGAGGAAATTTATAAAATATGTTCATGGAATGGTACAAAGTATTTACTTAATATCCTAATGAGTTTTGGCATAAAAGAAAAATCTATTTTTCTGACCCATACAATGTATTGTTGACTATTACTACAAATATGTCTGTGTGACTTAAGACTGGTTTTGTGCTCCAGGGTCACAAATATAAGCAAATTTGTGGCACTGATGTGAATTCTGTAGATCTGATTTTCTTATTTGTTGAAGCATTGAAGGTCCAAACCTGAGAATGCACACTTGGGTTTTAACTTCATGGTCCTAAGTTCATCTTTGTTCTATCAGGTAGAGAGTACACCATCCCTTCCCCGCTCCGTAGATTTCTGGCTGAAAGTGTGGATTTCTTCATTCTCTTCTGTGTTAAGGCAACCATAGTTTTGTGGATCATGCACCTCAGTGGAATGAGGTGAGTTGAGAAGGTGTTTAGAACAAAAATGAATAAATGTACTACTATTGTACATATAATATGACAGTTTCCACAAAATATTAAGCGGCGCGCCTGTTTTAAACATTGATAAGAAATGTTTCGCATATTTGAACAATTTCTGAAAGATCATGTCACACTGAAGATGGTAGTAATGATGCTGAAAGTTAGGCTTTATCATTACAAGAATGAATTATATTTTAAAACATACTAAAACAGAAAACAGTAATTAAAAAAAAAGGACTTTTACACCATCTTATATATTTTTATTTATTTATTTAAAATGTTTGATGCTGTTTTGGTGACAATAAGAGACTTCTTTCATAAGCATTAAACTCCCTTACTGAATAGAGTGTACAGGTATATAATGTATATGTATTGTATATGACAGTTCACATGCCTTTGATCTTCTAAACAGAGATATTTCCAAATTCATGATGCAGTTTATCGTGGAGGAGATTGATGAGAACACATCGCTGGAGGACCTGCAGAAGATGATGGTCGTGGCTTTAGCATACAGAGTCCTAGTGTGTGTCTATGAAGTAAGTGAGCATCTTTGGTCTTTCATGTTGTGAAAGCGACAGTTGCAAACCTTGTCTTTCAATCTGTTTTTAATTTACAGTTTTAAATAGTTTTATCAGCCTTTTCATATTTTCACTTAGTAACTAACAGCATCTGGTAGAAAAACTCTGTAGTCTAAAAGTGGTTTTGAATGAGTTATGAGTTAGTTTTTAAACAGCTCACATGTTCCTTCGCTCTGTGTTCTGTCTTCATCTGCAGATCATCTGTATTTGGGGTGCTGGAGGTGCCACTCCGGGAAAGTTTCTGCTGGGGCTTCGAGTCGTCAAATGTGACACAACAGTCCTGGTGCAGCCCAATCGGGTTTTGGTGGTACCAGCATCCAGTGTCAGCCTATCAGCGTAAGTTATGCATATATTTCTATAATGTGGTGGCCATCAAACCCCTGGGTCCTGGGTTTTTGTAAGAAATAGTAATAAAAAAATATATATGGTATTTTAAAGGGGTCATATGATGTTGCTAAAAAGAACGTTATTATCTGTATTTGGTATAATGCAATGTGTTTATGCGGTTTAAGTTTCAAAAAACACATTATTTTCTACATACTGTACATTATTGTTTCTCCTCTAAGCCCCGCCTTCCAGAAACGGGTCGATTTGTACAAAGCTCATTGTTTTAAAAAAACAAGGTGTGCTCTGATTGGCCAGCTATCCAGTGTGTTGTGATTGGCCGAATACCTCAAGCGTCTGACAGAAATGTTACGCCCCTTACCATAACATGATGCTGTGTCTCGGAGCTATGACATAAAAACAATAAAAGCCTTTACGAATGAGGCATTTGTTGCATCCAGTGGGGACAGTAAGAAAACATAACTTACTTAAAGGTTGTGAGTCAGAAGCGCCAGACTGTCCTTGCAGATTTGGAATTGCCTCACTTTATAGTCTCTGTGCACAACCAGCATAGGCCAGTCTGGAGGTTCAGGAATCAGTCCTCCGTAAATGCACTCTAATATTTGTGTTCTGTTCTGGAACAGTGTTGTAAATACAACTTAACCACTGATTTCTAGTTGTGTCCACTTCTGGAAGCACAAACTAAGTAGTTTCACTTTCACAACGAAACACAGCATCTCCTGAACATGGTGCTGGCAGCAACACTACAGCAAGAAAAATAGTTCTCCCTTTCTTTGGGTAAACGTGTTACGAAAATAAACCCGTTCTGTGATGTAGTAAAGTGGGGTCGTGGGAGCCGTTTTAGGGGGGTGCAGACAAGTCATATCTTTATAAAGAATATCTTTTTGAATTTGAGACTTTAGTCTTTGCAACTTTAGGGATCTTGTCATGCACTAACAGCTTGTAACACGCCAAAGAGAAAGGAAAACTTGAAATCGCATCATATGACCCCTTTAAAAATTATATATATATATATTTATGTTAGTGCTGTCAAGCGATTAATCTCATCCAAAATAAATGTTTTTCTTTACATAATATATGTGTTTATGCTGTGTTTATTTATTATGTTTACATTAAAACACAAATGTACAGTATATATTTTGAAAGTGTTTACATGTAAATGCATTTATATATTTATTTTCTTATATTTGATATTATATCTAAATATATTTAATATATTTTCATTAAATGTATACATGCATGTGTTTGTATTTATATATACTTAATAAATATACACAGTACATACAAATATATTATGTAAAGAAAAACTTTTATTTTGGATGCGATTAATCGCGATTAATCATTTGACAGCACTAATTTATATATGCATTTTTTAATTATTCATTCATTTATTTATGTTTTTTTTCAGCTCCACCGTACGGGCTTTAAACAAAAACTTCTCCATCGCCTTCCTGTTTCCAATCTTTATCACGTTACTATTTTTCCAGCACAACAGAACTGTTTATGACGTTGTGGCTGGAACCATCGTGGTTCGGAGGAGAAGAGCCAGATGACCAGTCTGTGTGTGTGTGTGTGTCAAAATCATGCGAAACAGCCCCTGTCAAGCATCAAGTGCTTACAAATGTTCTCTGTAGTCTTTTTCGAATGATATCCATATAGTATTTCCTGCAGATTTGCACTAATAATCCATGCACAAAGTTTGATCACATAGCTATTGTTTACAGCACTGAGAAATATCTGCTTTCATCAAAAAGTTACTGATCCCGAAACAGACAGTATTTCATGTTGAATGATGAGTGATATCGAGCTCAATACATGTGTTTTATGTAGACATGCTTGGAAATTTTATCCGAGTGGAATGTTTCACTTTAAACACCAGCTTAATCCACAAGGTTTTCATAACTTCTCCTCAGTTTCAAGCTTTACGGCCCAGACGAGTCTGTTATTAATCTTACTGAAGGCAGGGAAGTGAGCTCGGCATTTATCGCGTGTCCTTCCACACATGCACACAGACGTCTGGAATGTTCCATTCCTGTTGTCAATTCAGTCAGGGGCTGATATGCCTCACTACATTTCTCAGGGTTCCTTAAAAACCTGTCTTATGTGGCATATGTTTCGGTTCTGATCTTTTATATATAAAGTGTTATGCATTGTATTTTGAAATTCACAGTATTCAGCATGCCAAACAGATCAGCTGTTCTAATTTTTTCATTGTGCATGGTTCATAAAAATATGTTCAAATTCTTTAAGACCAGGTTTTATACTCAACGACAGTGTATTGACCACTTCCTTATGTATTTTACACACAAATAATGTTGAATCCAACTGGCATGTGGCTAAATTAAATCAAACTCTCTGGGATACATTATCTTTCTCATGTCATAACTAGTGTTTAGATACTAGTATATAGTTCATTAATATTTTTAATTAGGTTTTATTTTTTAAAATGTTCTAGTTTCAGTGATTTTGTTGTTTAATTTTGACATTTTATTAATTATTTATTTATTAATTATTTTTTTAAATATGTCTGTGGTTTTTAATTAATTTGTGTTTCAGCTTTAGTTATTTTAATGTGTCAAGTTAAACTAACTGAAAATTAAAAGCTTGCCTTGACAAGTAGCTGGAATAAAGTATTTTATGCTTATTTTCTTCAGTTAGCGTTTACTTTATTTCAAGTAATTAAAGGTTTTTTTAATGTTTTAGTTAACTATAATAAGAATGATAAAATGGATTAAGTGTGAACCTATGCATATTTAAAAATAAAAAAACTTCTTGATAACCACTAGGTGGTGATATTTGTTCGTGAACGCAAGCTTGAGCCCTAATTTGACAATCACAAGTGGTGAGTTCTTCGAAATGCAAAGCAAATGTCCTTTGGCATGGTTCAGTTACACAGTCAGTCACATTCCATAGAGAGTGACAGTCCACACGTTCTCACAAGCACAAACCATTTCCAAACTGATCACATGCCAATCAGGCAAAAAAACTGCAAAATTGCACTGTTCTGGTACGAATGACTCACCAATGATTTAGAACTTTGAAATAAATACTGCATCCATAACCATAAGGCCTGTTTTTTGTCTTTGTGTTGTTTGCCCTTTCTGGTCTCTCTGGAGGTCGCGGAGTCCCTGGGGCAGATCCTCATAATCAAAACCTTGTGGACCAAATGAAGAAAACAGACACAAGGGTTGTCTTAGGACATGGATGTACATGCCAACTTGCACTCACACACACTTATTGATAAAGCAAGGCTTTGGCATGGTTTTGAACAAACACCACAAAATTATACAAGTCCTTCTGAAAATACATTATGCATGTAGTTTTCTTCAGGGGTTTCTTTTGATACACACCAGTAGTACTTAAAAGGTGCTATTAGTGATTATTTCCATAAAATGATGTATACATAAATAAAGGTTAAATATATGCCTCATGTAGGCAGACGTTTTAAAACCACATGATCAGTCAAATAGTGCTCACTTCATCTTTAAAAAAATGACACCTTCACTGAGTCACCAACCCTAAACTTTTGCACAATAACGCATTCACACCACTAGGTGTCAGTATAAGTCTTGGCCAATGTGACATAAAAACAAAGTGCAGTTTTAACACAGAAACTGAAGATCATAGACACACACACAGCATGGTTTTACATACTTTCCCAGTTAAAAATAAAATGTTACTGCCATTGAATGTATATGGTGTTGGGTTCTTCATTTAAGAGAGTATCTTACCAGCTATCCACAGAGACAAGGTATCTTTACTCACCCACAGCCCCACCCATCTGCCCGTCATCTTTAATATGAATTTTACTGGGTTGCACATCTGGTTTGGCTGTCCAGCAGTGCTTGGCAAGGCTACTGAGTTCACAGCTGCTGGCTCTTCCCACATCCTCTTCAGCCGGGATTCTGGTAAAGCCATCCCCATGGATAGTACTTCACCCTGCTGAGAGGAATGATTGGCGGGCTCAAGACAACTTGATATGGTTGTTTTGTTTGCCACTGAGCCGCAGCCTGGAACTGACAGCATGTTGAAATTATTAGTTGCGTTAGTCTTGATTTCCAATGTGAAAATCAGACACTATATTTAAATTTATTGGGCCACTGGAGCATCATCTGAGTGGTTAAAGTGTTGTACTTAAAACCCAGTGGGGTTTCCCATGTGGATTTGAACCCTGCTTGTAGCATATGGTATATTTTTCAGTTATAATAATGTTAGATGAAAGTCATATCATCAATGGATAGCTATATAAGGAGCTCGTTTTTTGACCACCATTTCTATGAATGTATTGTGTTTTCTTTGATTCTAAAGCTGTAATATGATTTAAAAACAACAAACCAGCTCTGACGAGTTTTATTAATATTTATTATATATACACAACCATTTAGAAGCTTAGGGTCAGTAAGATTTTTTGAAGGAAGTCTCTCACCAGGGCTGCACTTATTAGATTAAAATACAGTAAAAACAGTATGTGAAATATTATTACAATTTAAAATAATTGTTTTTTTTATTATTATTATTATTTAAAAGGTCATTTATTTTCTTTTTCTTTCTTTAGTTTTCAGCAGCCATTATTCCAGTCTTGAGTGTCACATGATCCTTTTTCATTTACGCACAATATACTGATTTACTATTTATTCAACACTGTTGAATGTTGAGCTGCTTCATATTTTTGTGGAACATGTGATATAATTTTGTGTTAATTTTATTAGCATTCTTTGATAAATAGTATGTTTCTTGAACATGTTTTTTTTTTTTTTTTGACACAGTATGACTTTACTGTCACTTTTTGTTATTTGGGTCATTGCTGAAAAGTATAAATGGTTTTGTTTCTTTTTTTTAGATCAGTTTCACATAAATTTTGATATTTTGCTTCATAATAAAAAGACCCTGCTGAAACTCTTTATCTAACTCTTAATTGAATGACCTATAAGTCAATATTTATAATAAATATTTGAATTTTTTTTTGTATCTGATGGTGCTGTACCTGTATTTGAATGCACACATTTGTTGGAAAAAGCATATGCACAGGTGAATGTCTCTGAATATGTATAAACATAAACTTCCATGTGTCTCAGTTTTGTGTTCTTTTTATCCCAGCACCCAAGAATCAGTGTTTTTACCTGTGACCCACTACCTGTGAAACAAAATTCACTTTGCACATTCATCTCTAGTACACCTGAAAACACAGCCTCATTAAATGTCTTTTTGTGCCTCGTGTATTGTGTTCTGCTCTCTGTGAAGCAGGAGAGACGAGCGCTGCGGTGAGGTGACTAATTAGGGAACTTCACAGCGAGAGGAGCTGGTGAGGATGCTTGTGACAATAACAAGCCCCATCGACAGGAAGGAACTCTCATGAGCTGATCCCACAGCGATCCACAGCACTGAAAGCACAGCAGAGTATTAATGCCTCGACTTAATGAGGCCTGTTTGGAGAGTAATACAGAACAACCAACATTGTTTACAGCAGGTTACATTTGGCTGACCTATTTCTTCCGATTCAAAAAGTACAGGAAGCATTGGTTTTAATCACGACGTTATTGACACCCAAAGTGCACAACTGCTGGAACAGAGCAAAAGGTTGCATGTTTTTTTGGTTTTTTTTTTCTTAATAATGATTCATTTAATAATGATTTGTACAGAATGTGCATATACAGATATACATATACTGTCTGTAATAAATCACATATAGGAGTGTAAAGTACTGCAAATAAAAAATAAATCATATTTCTTTCTTCAATGTCATTTAGACTTTTAAAGCATAAAATATTTCACAAGACACCATGATCTATTGGTCTAGGTCTTATGGAAAAATATTTTCTCTATCGTACTACGCTAACACACAGATGAAGCTGCAGTGCATAAATTTTAGTTTATTACTTTTTGGCCACAGAAACAGTCATTTGTCTTTGTAAAGAGATGTTTCACAGGCTTTGACCTAAAACAACACATTTTAATTACAGCCATCAAAGCAAAGCTGAATTTTCAGCAGTCATTATTGCAATCTTCAGTGTTACATTTGTTATCATTATAAATGTTGAAAACAGTTGCTTAATGTTTTTGTGGAAACCGTAATACATTTTTTGGCAGGATTCTTTGATGAATAGACAGTTCAAAAGAACAGCTTTTTACCTTAATATAATTAAATGTCCTTGCAAAATAAAAATTATTAATCTCCCCCCATATATATATATATATATATATACAGTGGGCACGGAAAGTATTCAGACCCCCTTAAATTTTTCAGTCTTTGTTATATTGCAGCCAAATCATTTTAAGTTCCTGCAGCTGAAAAACACCCCCACAGCATGATGCTGCCACCACCATGCTTCACTGTTGGGACTGTATTGGACAGGTG
>JAUMHE010000072.1:6969455-6982694 GCA_032359235.1 Enteromius mattozi
TATAAAAATACTTAGAAATGAAAGCTTTTTTCTTTATATTTGAAAAATATATTTTATAATATAATTATATAGTTTATATATTACATTTTCATTTTTAGTTTTATTGAAAATGTTTGTCCCCGTTGCAGCCAAACATTATTATTTATTTATATAAATTTTTCTCACATATTCTGATGAAATGTTGAAAAAGAATGACAATATATTGCATTTGTATTACCTTAAACAAACATACAAAATAAATCAATAAACAATATGCAAACAAAAAAACAAATCTTGGTTTAGAAATACAAATATGATTATTTAATTTTATGATTTTTTAAAATCTTTTTTATTTTGTTTTTACTGACCTTCAATATTTATCCATTTATTTTCTTGTGAAATTAGTTACTGTATATAACATAAAGATCTATTTATCTTTCTCTCTTTTATTTTATTTTTATTATGTTCTATAATGTTAACCATTGCTAATCAAACATAAAGCAAAAATTTTAATATTCTAAAATTATTATTATTACTATTATTATTAAACATTTAAAATTTTAATATAGGCTATTTTAATCTGCATTTCCTGCAGTCTTTACTATAGTCTTATTTTCTCAGTATTATGTTTTATGTACAGTACCATAGTAAATATCTTTGCTTGCAGCTTTTGTTTTACATGTGTAATGCAGGTTTTTTTGTGTACTGTCCCTTTGTATGTATGTCTAGAAGCACTAGATTTCATAGTGTAGCTCAGCAGAGGTGATTACACACCACTAAAAATAGTCATGGCAGTGTTGTCTAACGCAAGCTCCAAAGCTCATTCAGGATAATGACAAACGTTTCGGCTTACCCTCAGCATATTTAGATTAATGTGGCTTTGAAATCACTTTCAGTCACGTCTTTGGAGATATAATCACCGAAACTGTCACACCAATGTTGTAGATGACTAAAACTAGCACTACAAAAAAACATTAAAAACACACTGAACTGAAGCGCAAATCACAGCTCCACAGGAGGGCCTGTTGGACCGTAGCCTACACTTTGTCTTAAAGCCCAGCGACAGGAATGATAGCAGCTTGGTTTGCTTAATGAGGACTGTTTTTCCTTACGGAGCATTATTCAGCAGACGCCATTATTCACCTCGAGAGCGACGGTTGAGATGAAGGAGGGGGTTTGGAGGAGAGAGAGTGTGTTGTAGGTGAGTGGGAGGTGAACGAATAGCTGGCCACAATGTCAGGAGTCTCAGGAGAAGGGAGAGCAACTGGTGAGAGCAGACCTGACAGAGGCTTGAAAGAATCTGTAGTTGTTCAGATGGCATTCACACGCACATTAACTGTACGTCTCAGGGGAGCGGTAGTAGTGTGTGTGTATGTGTGTGTGTGAGAGAGCGAGCACGTCTGTGTGTGACCTCTGCGAGGACCGTGTCAATCCACATCCCTTCATTGCACTCAGCTGTAGTTCCAAGCTTTGTTTATTCTTTGTTCTCGGTCTCACAGATGCTTCATTCTCATGACGGGCCTCCAGAAAACTCAGTGAGAACATGTAGATCATTTTGCATAGAAAGTGCCATTTGTGTGTAAAAATGACTTTAACAGTGAGCTCATGGCAACTTTTATTGTGCTGTTTACTTCATTGTTAATTTCGTACAAACATAATTATCATTTTCATGCTTATTTCTTTCGTCATCATCTGTTTGTAGAGTTCATAAAATAAATATATGGAAATGAAAGCTTTAAAAAAAAAAAAATAAACATACAATTTTGTTTTTTTGTCTATTTTCTACATTATGGTCTGGCCCCACAATTCTACAATGAACAAATGGAAATAAAAGCTAATATAAAGTTAGGTCCATATATATGTGCTTTTTAATATGTACCTCGTCTCTTTTTCAAGGCACCAATAGTAATTGGACAATTGATTCAAAAGCTGTTTCATGGATAGATGTGGGCTATTATTTCTACATCAGTTAAGCAGGTGAAAGTTCTGGAGTTGATTCTATTGTAAGTGTGCCATTTACTTTTGGAAGCTGTTGCTGTCAACCCACATCATGCGGTCAAATGAGCTCATCATACAAGTAAAAACAGGTAATTGCTACACTTTAAAAACAAAACAAATCCATTAGAGAGACGGCAGGAATATTGGGAGTGGCCATATCAGCATTTGGTACATTCTGAAAAAAAAATTGCACTGGTGAGCTCAGCAACATAAAAAGGCCTGGACATCCACGGAGGACAACAGTGATGCTGATCAGAGGATCGCCTCCATGGTGAAGAAAAACCCTTTCACAACATCCAGCCAATAGAAGAACACTCTCCAGGAGGTAGATGTGTGAAAGTCAACAATCAGGAGAAGACTTCACCAGAGCAAATACAGAGGGTTCACCACAAGGTGCAAACAAGGCCTGATTAGACTCATGATTACCACTTCTGACAACTTCTGGAAGTGCATTGTTTGACAGCTGAAATTAAAATCAGCCTGTACCAGAATGAGGGGAAGAAAAAAGTATGGAGAAGGCTTGGAAAAGCTCATGATTCAAAGAATATAACATCATCTGTGAAACATGGTGGAGCATGATGCATGAGCGTGACACTTGGTTACTGGCGTTTAAAGATGAAGTGACACTAGACAGAAGCAGCCGGATGAATCCTGAAGTGTATAGAGATATACTGTCTGCCCAGATTCAGCCAAATAGAGCAAAGTTGATTGGACGGCACTTCATAAATGGACGATGACTCAAAACACACAGCAAAAGCAAGCAGTTTTTAAAGGTAAAAGAGTGGATTACTCTGCAATGGCCAAGTCAATTTCCTGATCTAAATGCGATTGAGCATGCATTTCACTTGCTGAAGACAAAACTAAAGGCAGAAAGAGCCACAAACAACAACTGAATGCAGCTGCTGTAAAATCCTGGCAAAGCATCACAAAGAAGGAAACCCAGTCTCTGGTGATGTTCATGAGTTCCAGGCTCAAAGCATTCATTGCCTGCAAAGGATTCTCAACAAAATATTAGAAATGAACAATTACGTTTGAGCCTTTGGAAATATTTATTTTTATGTTGATTATTTCATTTTAATTTGATTTAATTTGAAAAATTGTATCCAAATACATATGGACCTAACTGTATACAGTACATATAACTATAAGAAAGATTAAGTATTACGCATATTATTGTGTTATTGAAAAATAAACTTTAAAAATCAGCTTTTTACATTGAAAAAACACTCAGCCCAGGTAATCATACTGGATTCAATCTGCCTCTTGTTTATTTACCTATTGTTCAGCAAACATCTGACATAAGCACTCACAAACTCCCTAAAGAGAATCCAGCCGTAGGTTAAACCAGTTACTCAACCAGACTGTGAGCAGTCACATTATGTAACCCGCCAGAGGGCAGGGAGAAAGACATGCATTGCAAAACACACACACACACACACACACACACTTTATCTATTAGCTGTTACGAGTAATAAAGTGTGTGTCTACACTATGTGTCAAGTTCAGGTTGCTAGGGCAGGGCTGCAGGAATTTAGAGGAGGCTTGATTTATTGTGCTGGATTATGTGAGACTGGGCTACAACTGGCAGTCTGCCATAGGGGGAGCCCTTGACCTAGAAACTGGGGAACAGAAAATAAGTTAAAGAAAACTGAACACAGTGACAATGGGGAAAAAAAGCACCATTACCCTCCAGAAGCACGAAAGCTCTTGGAAACTGGAGTGAACCTCTTATATGGTTGACAGTGCTGATTCACTAGGCTTTAACATGTTGCTGGCTTCCTTTGAAATATGTTGTTCAGTGTAGTGCAGAGATCTGAATTCAAAGAGCTAGCGAGAGTGCAGGCACTCACACGCTGTTGTTCCCCACAGATTAAAGCTCATACAACAATTTCCTTAGATGACTGTGGATGAGAATGTGATGCAGGAACTACAGACTGAACACAATGACCTCAGGTATGTCTGGCCTTAGCCATTCAGGATGTTTAGACCGCATACTGCTGCCAATACATGACTGTGAGATCCAAGGGCTTTACATATGAGAGAAAACCTCAGAAAGAGTCAGTGAAGACTTTCAATACATTGCGTTTCATTACAAATTGGCTTAATTGAAGTGCTAAATGAAAATATCTATTATTTTAAAAATTGTTGAAAAAAAGTTGTAATAAAATAACAAAAACAATAAATAAGAATATTAAAAAATGCAATTTTATTAACATTTTCCTACTGTCCTCTGTCCTCCCTCCATAATACTGTACAAATTTACTCATAGAAATAAAGAGAAAATATTTAGTATAGAATTATAATTTTATATTATAAATAAAATAATAAATGTTAATAGTAATTATAAATATAAAAATAAATGTACATAAATATGTATATATATATATATACACACATACATGCATATATATATATATATTTATTTTTATATTCATAGTTATTTTTATTATTTTTATAATGTAAAATTATAATTCTATATGGTTTTGTTTTATTCAATTTTGCTTTATTCTTACTGTCCATTATTCTCTCTCTCTCTCTCTCTCTCTCCCTATATATATATATATATATATTAAATAGTGACTCCATACTGATGCATTTGAAAAAAAGATGACATGCAGATAATTTATTAACTCTCTTTAGTTAGATGCCATAACAATTTAATGTTGGTTCTGTTTGTGTTAGGTTTTTCATGCAGAGATTATTGGATAAAACCTCTGGGCTCTTCAACACAGTGGAGTAAAGAAAAATGTAAGAGCTTCTTAAGTATTTCTTTTGAAACTCTAACTTAAAATATATAAAACAAGCTGTTACAGTCATTTAAAATGACAGTAGTACTCATGAAGAGAAAAAGAAAGTGGTAAATGTGTCCTTAAAAAGATCTTATGAGACAGTTATCTGTACGCAGCATCATAATGAAATGGTTTCTCCTCACAGACAGAGCTCTGTGGTCACGAGGGAGTTACGCACTCATACCTGAACATGCTTCAGTGATGCTAACATCAAACGATGGATTGAGGTCATCAGGTCCGTGTGCCATTCTATCACTGATAGGAATGAAAGATAAAGGTAAAGCATGTGATGCTGTGATAGACACATTTCTCAAATTTTCATAGTAAACGTTCACTCAGTCATGTGCTCAAGATACTATGTCGAATGAGTGTCATCTCGGTGCAGATCCACTGCTAATTAGTAATCAGCTCTTGAAAAAAAACAGAAATAAAGAAGACGCTGAGTTTCTGATGGTGCTGTGTTCGTCTGTCCTTGGTGTGAGTGAGCTCTTCCTTGACACAAGAAATCGATGTGACTGGCATTGATTCTGTGCTGTTACATGCTCGAGATACATCACCTGTGCAAACTCATGTCTGCTGCTAAAGATTGGTGGAAGAAATGCATCACTGTCATTCCAAACCTGTATGACTTATGACATTATGACAACTCGTACTGACTTGCATTGAATGGACAAAAACAGTTGAAACATTCATTTAGTGAATAATATACTAATTATATGATGATTTTATGGTGAATTTTGTTTTTTATTCTAAAATTATGTTTTTTTACATCATGTTAGTTAGCTTTTTTTTAAAGTTATTGTTTAACCTTAAAATAATGTAACTGCAGTTTGACTGAGATTAATTGTAATTCAGAATAAAACAACATGATTTTTTTGTTTTTACATGATGAACATGATGAATTGTTAACAACGAAGTTATCTGTTTTTGCAAATGAACTCTTCAAATATTATTCCCAACCATAATCCCAATAACTGAATATTCTTTGTATTTTACATGACTTTTTTAATTTGTAACCTGAGGCCATAAACTTTTTGTGAAACGTTTACTCACAAATAATAACTTTTACTTGATAATGTAGAAAATATTTTAGTGATTCTACTTTAAAATTTTATTTAATTCATTCATTATTTCTTTGTAATTGTGAAATATATTAGCAATTTCTACTTTTTTTTTCACTGTATGATTTCTGCCTACATTACTTATTTAAAATTCTTCTTTTATTCTATTTTAAATAGATTTAAGCTATGTTGTTCACCTGGTTAAGAACACCTACAGATGCATAAATCTGCATCTGTAACTTGAATCATCTATATATAATTACAACTGATTCCAGGGTATCTGTGGGTTCTGTGCAACATATGCAACTTGCTTATCCATTGATATTTCCACTTTCCCACCGCTACACATCAGTTCAGCTCATAGACCCCATTGACTCATGGCCACCTCCGGTCCACTGCGTTTACAGCAGCCAGCGTGAAAGCTGATTCCCATTTTGTTCACCGCCCGCCGCTATTTCTCTCATCCATAATTCAGCCACCCCCAGATCGACCCCTCTTTCATAGGAACAGACTCTGCATGCTGTAGTGCGCCGATGTCCCTCAGCAGTGAGCGAGTGTGTATGCATGTGTGTGTGTGTGTGTGTGAGTGAGTAAGTGACAGGGGGTTAATGTGTCTTCAGGGCTGCTCTCTCCATATGTCAATATTTAACCAGCGGCACTCTCTCTCATTCCCTTTAGATTTTTTACTCACTTTTTCAGGCTAACATTATCAGAATTAGCATAGAACTAACTGAGAGATTCAAGTTAGCATAAAATCAAAACGGATGCCTGATACAGTACATGCAAATCCATCAGTGCAAAACATATTGCTCTATATTAGCTCAGCCCTATATTATCAGATTGGACACTGTTAACCGATCGTTTTGATTGTGATTGACTGCAAACCTGTGCAAAACCAAGGGGTCAAGGTCTCTGCCTCAGGCATGACACCCATGGAGCAGCCACAGCAGGGGCTGGACAATACTCAAAATTGAAAAACTGGCATACTTTAGATTCAATAATGTAAATTTGAATTGATTTTGCCACCATGGGAGGACATGAAAGTTAATATAGGTTTAAACAGGCATTCTGGAAAGTTAAGTTTTTTTTCACCTTTTTTTTTTAATGCTCAGTGGAGTTCCTTGATTATTATTAATGAGAGTATAGATCTAGAAAACCACAACTTCTTTCAGTCTTAGTACACAATGTAACTACAGAAGAGTCAAGCTTTAAATAGGAAAATTATCGAAACACTTTGGTTATTTTTGAGTGAGATGCTAATGGTCTGATCCGATTCAATGATCTATGCTAAGCTAAGCTAAAAGTGCTTCCGCCAGACCCAGAGATCAGCTGAATGGATTCAAAAATGGTAAAACTCAACTGTTTAACTCTAGGGGAGCTGAAAAATGAGCCTAGTTTCAAAAAAAGTGGAGTTTTCCTTTAATATGCATGTATTTCCTAATAAAAAAACAGGAGATACTGTATACATTAAGTCACCATAATGTGAAACAGTCTAATTGAACACATAAAGCTCTAACTAACTAAATACCCCATTTTTACCCATTAAAAGTCACATAACTTCTGCTTCAGAAACCTGTCTTACTGTTAGAATTTCAAGCTTCCTCAGACAGCCTCATTTCCATGTGCATGTGCTTTAAGGGGCATTTACCAACCATCTGAAGAGCCCCTCATATTCTCAAAGGAGAGAGAAAGCTACAAAGGGGTTTTCAGTCTGTAGCTCCTGGGTTTCTCTCTGTCTTTCCCGCCTTGTGTTGCTGAATGTGGTATGATAAGTGGAAGACGAGTTACCTTTGATCTGTCGGGTTATGCATTATTCAGATGTTGTCGCTTGCTCGCTCTATCAGGCTGCGTGACGGAGCAGGCCGAGATTTCTCCCTGACTCAGCATGTTCTCATGTATTTTCCGACCACTAATTAAGGCTAAACTTCCTAAAGATCACATTAGACATTCCAAGATTAACGTTAATAGGTCTTTGTCCAACAAGCTGATTAAAAAACCATGATTTAAAACTCTCCGTGTCTAATCTGGGAACTATTTCTTTTTGCTTCAAATTCAAGGCATGCAAAAGCCCCAGATAACCGAATGTATGTTCCACGACAAAGAGTACAGATTTACGCCACATGGAATGCTAAGAATGATGAGGATGTGAAATGCTAATGTGAAACAGCATGCCATGCTGAGGTTTACACTACACTGTCATCTGTCAAATATCCGCTGGAGAATTCCCGGTTCTGTCTGTGCCTGCCTGGCTGCTCGTGTCACACCAGTGACTGAATACCTCATAAATCACTAAAGCAGCGATTCCCAGCCATTCATTTTGCTTTTTAAAACTATAAATCGAAAAATGATTACATGTTTGAAATGACATATTTGAAATCCATTTTTATGGAAGCTTGTTTCTGTATAAAAATGGCAATGGCAACTTTTTATCTCACAAAATCTCTCTTTTTTTTTTTTTTTCCTAATCCATGTTTATATTTTGCAATTTTGACCTTTTCCTCTGAACTCTGAGTTTACGTCATATAATTCAGATTTTTTCCCTTTCAGATTTGTGAGTCTGTATAAAAATCTTATAATTAACTTTTCCTCTGAAATAGTTAATTGTATGACAGCACTTATTAAAATAGAAAACAGTTCTTTTGAAATGTAAAAATATTTCACAATTTAACACAATATTTTATTTTTATTATTTATATTTCTCATGATTTTAACACATAACTTTTAGTTGTATTACAAACGCAGATAACTTGTGGTGCCTCTAGCATTATAAACAAAACACTACAAATTATTGTAAAATGCATATGTTTGTTATGTGTCAACAATAAATATTGAAATGATAAATATTGACATAACTTATATGTTTTATTAGTGTATATATGCTTATTTGTTTTATTTATTTATTTTACTTTTCAGTCCAACAAAATGTCCTGGCTTCCTCTTACAAACATGATTCTGCCTCACTTAAACTTCTACACTATAGTACAGCATATTTGTCAAACTGCTGAGAAACACTGAACGATAATGTGTGTGTGTGTGTGTGTAGACCACCCTTTATATAACAGAACTATAAAAACTAAGTATTTATTACAAACACAAACATGTCATAATACAGTGTCAAGATAACATGCTTAAAAACACTAATAAATACACACATTAATATTATATAATTTGTTTTTTATTCAGTATGACTTAAATAACACTTGTTTATAGAGGCGGATCAAGCGTTTATACTAAAGATCAGAGGAGAGGGTGTTCTGGCGGTAGATGTAAGGATGTTGCTCAAGATAAATCCCTTAGCACTATTTATTTGTTGAGTTCATTTAAGTATAGAATAAACTTAGAGAAGAGTGTGCAATAGCAAACACCCACACATGCATTTGTTCACATGTCTACAGCTTACAAATACTTACAGTATGTTGAAGAAGTACAGAGATCATCCACACAGACGCTCTCTGAAGTCCAGCACATATTGAAATATGGATGCGCAGCGCTGTGAAAAATGCAGAAGGGGTTTGATTTAGTGATGCGTTATCCACTATCACAGCAAGACAATATCACATTCAATAAATTATTATTACAGTGGAAACTCATAAGGTGCTCAGAGAGAGAGATATGAGTGAGGGCTGATAAGGGAACATTTTCCCTGTCAGGTTTGAACAACAGATGAGTCCAATTTAGAGAGACTTGTGTGGGCAGTTTCTGTTTGCTAAAAGCTCAAGCTAAGCATCTTCTAATATAAAGTTCCCTCAACATGCTGTGGAAAGAAAAGCGATTCCTTTTCATTCATCAAATAATGCCGGGGCTATCATGAAAAACATCTATCACTGTTTTTATACTTTATTTAAATATTGTGTGTAATGTTGAGCAAGTGTTGTTTGAGAAAGTATAAGCAAGTACTATCAGTTATTCATATTACTGATAAAAAAAAACCTGCTAAATATTGAACTTAGTATTAAATTCTGTACTTTTTTTGTTATGTGCCATTATTTTTCGGTCAATAACGGAACAGTATATATATATTTATATATATATATATATATTTTTTTTTTGCCAGATTATTAATTTATTTTAATTAATACATAAATACAATGCAGTTGATACATTGTCTTGAATACCACTCTTCTGTAATGAGCATGTTTTTAATGTAGATTTTAACATAATTAATATTTATTTTGATGTTATTTTGAAGTCCAAAATAATAGGAATGTCCTGATATCATGATAAAAAACTACTCTTTAAAAGGAATACATTTTTTAAAAGAAAACTGTATTAAATATTTTGACATAATCTGATATTATCTATTTATTTATAGAAAATATTAACATTTAAATAGATTTTTTTTTTTTTTTAAATAGCAATTTAATTTTTAATTTGTCTGCCAAATAAAAAAACACTTGGTGTGACTCCCCCAAAAATACTTTTTTTAAATATATATATGCTTTCACTCAGATGTATTAATGGTAAAATATGATGTAATTTGACAAACCTCCAGTTCTAACAAACAGATTTTTAAAAGATATTTTATTTATTATTGTAGAAATGTCTTACATTTCACAACTTTTTTTTCTTCCTTTTTTATGCAAGTCAGAAAATCTATATTTTTATAGAACCAGCACCACAACAAATGTTACTCTGTGTCCAGTAGAGGGCAGAAGTCTTGATCTAGAAACAAGCCTCTTCCCTTTGCCATGGTCTGCTGAGAGCACACATTCTTCTTCACACAATCCAAACTCTTTGCAACTTCAAGACAGCTGTGGCTGCGAGAATACAGCAGAAATAAGGTATGGGAATCAACACGTCCTTCCATCATAGTGAATACATCTTGACAAGATGCCTACCGAGCGTGACTGTGCTTGCAGGCAGAGATGACTGGCATAAAGTGCGTGGCTGATATACAGATGAACATCTGACATGCCAGGGGAAGGAGGAGTGCTGTGCACGCTGTGCTGTGGATTTGACAGGCAGATAGTCTCAGTGCTTGGGTGTGGTGTGAAAACAGGTACAGACAACTCAGTCTGTCGGCATTCAGAGAAAGTGAAATGTTCAAATGCCACCGCAATCGCATCCCTCATTTTCACGTTGAATAAAGCTGCATGTTTTTTTTTTGGCAGCTGGTGTGTGATGGTGTGATCTGGCATGTGGATGTGGGTTGGAGAAGCCGTGGCTGATCATTAGGGCACTAAGTGTAAACAGAAGCAGTCCCACAGGAGAAGCCTAACATGGCCTCCTCACAGAAGATCAATAGCCCATCCACAGAGAGCAGCACACACAACACATCCTTAGCAACCATTAAAAATGAGAATTCTGTCTTTATTTACTCATTGTTTACTTATTAGTGAAATGAAAAGGGACTGTCAAGCTCCGCTATGACAATGAAACACCATAAAGGTCATTCACAGGTGTCACAAGACACCTAGGAATGCATTGTGACGTATACTGTATACTGTTTTATAGTCTATTTCAACGCTTAAATGTCAGCGTGTTTCTCTTAAAAAGTTACAGGTTGGATTCAGAAGACTTGCAATATAGTGCTTGAGTCACATGTGCCAAAAACAGTTGTTTAGTAATGCTGCTTTTTGTCATTTTGAGACACAGTTATGAATATAGTTCTTTTTCACTTTCGTGATATTAAAACAGCGTCATGATATTCTTCAGAAATTCACCTTTGTGTTCCATGGAGTGAGGGTGACTAAACACGATGATGTTTTTGTTAAGTAAAACCGAAACTATTATAAACAAATAAAACATGAATATGTGAAAAAAAAAAAATTAAACTAAATATGTGAAATGAAAATTAGAAAAGTAGCCAAAATAAATAAATAAATAAAAAATAATAAACAGTATTAAAATGACTAAATTTGAAATAAAATACATTGAAACTAAAAAAGAAATACATACAAAACACATAACAATATTACTAAAATTAAAAGCTAATTACAAATATTGGTGTATATATATAATTGCGATTAATCGCATCCAATTTTTTTTACTGTGTATATTAATTATGTATATATAAATACACATACTTGCACTTATATATTTAAGAAAAATATATGTTTATATATTAAATAGATAATATAAATTATATGACTATAAACATATACATGTAAATGCATATAAATATTGTCAAAATATATACATGGTGTGTTTTTATACACATAAAAATATACAGTACTCACACATATATTATGTAAACAAAAATGTTTACATCATCCATGATGACGATAAAGTATGACTGATATATCCGAGGTGTCTCTCACACTCTTTTTATAAACATTTTTAGGAATTTTTTTGGGTAAACTAACCCTGCGCAATGTCATAATTCTTAAAGGTCCGGTCATTTTGCCAATGTTTTCAAATGTTGTATTACAGGTAAATATTAGTCATGTAAAACTTCTTGACAAGATGCTGTGCGCAGAGGCTGTTAAATAATAGGCCAGATATGCTGATGTATTCCTGGGTGGAGGATGGGTATGTTATAGTCTCCATAGAAACATAGCCGCAAACTCTTGTGGAAAGTCCCTTCCCAAACACTGACCACAATGTGTCTGTGTATGTGAGTGCATGCGTTTAACATTTAGTCTAATTCTATTCCCCCCATAATGGGCTGTATGAGTATTCTCAAAGAAAATATTATAGACTACCATTGTCTTTTAAACCTACTCGGGTGTGTCTTGTTCAAAATGAACAATAATCATGCATATCTCACTCCATGTAAATTCTGTTTTCTGGTTGAAACAGAATGTTCTCATAGCAAGCAGAACAGAAAATTAGTTTCATAAGGCTATTTACATGAAGTAACTGTAGGCACTAGACTGCAAACTTACTGCTTCTTGATTCTGGCTAAAAGGGATACAGCCAGAAGCTAACAATGAAATGACATTTTCTACCTATTAGATTGTGTTTTATTAACGTTACACCAACCCCAAACCTACCCTTACAATAATGATAAAAACAGTAATTATTGTTGTAATGTTACAGTGTGACAAAAATTGCAATATATTGATGTGTGTATGCCCAGTAGCATCGACCCAATCCAACCGCAAGCTCCGCCCCCCGCCTGATTCTAAAGATTTCATTGGTCAATCACAACTTTAAAATAAATTGGAAACCCTAACTTAATGGCTTTTTTATAAGAATAACATAATGGCTTAGTTAGCACATTATGATAGTAGCTTATTACTGTTTGTTGTGATCGAATACATCCGTGATATTTCATAACAGTAAACTTAATCCTTGAACTTTTTTTTTTTTTAGCAGGCGACTAAATGATTTGACAAATGACCAGTTCGGCCGTGGGAAAAAAAGAAAAAAAAAAGTAGATAATTTATTAGGGCTGTCAAATGATTAATCGCGATTAATCGCATCCAAAATAAAAGTTTTTCTTTACATAATATATGTGTTTATGCTTT
>JAUMHE010000072.1:6990301-7011657 GCA_032359235.1 Enteromius mattozi
AGCCAGTCTGTCTGCTTCCTGACCTGGGCCCCAGTTAGTCAAGTGTGAGATCTAAGACTATGTGCCATATTTCTAGAGAGAAGAGCGGCACCACCCCAGGAGGGATGAACACAATCTCTTTTCAACAGGTCAGGTCTGCCCAAAAAACTCATCCAATTGTCTATGAAACCTATGTTATTCTGCGGGCACCACATCTAGCCATTGAGACCCAGCAGTCTGCTGTGTATCTCCTTACCCCGGTAAGCAGGGAGGGGACCAGAGCTTATTACAGGGATTTATGTTTATTGGCATTTGCTATGGCAGTAGAATTGCCTTATTTGTAATGAGGAACTTGGTAGGGAAAATTTACCCACCTATTTTTAGGCTCCTTACTGTTAGTCTCATGTTTCATGTCACTAGTAATTCTTTTCGTATGAAAATGACTAAATAATAGAGCATTATGTGGCTGAATACCTCATCAGTTTCTCTGTTCCTTTCCATCTGAGATGTATTACATTTTGAAACTGCAATAAATTTAACTTGTTTTGAACTGTTTTGCATAAAGTTCATAAACAAAGGGCAGCTGGAACCATTTGACCAGCTTGTTATAAGCCTCGAGGCAGAGAACACACAAACGAAGACAATTCTCGTGCAGCAAAGATGCCATCCTTTCTGATGCAACTGCTCAGATAAATAGGACCACCAAGTGTTCTTTAACCACAATTTATAGTTCTGTCCACCCTCACATTTCATGCAGTACAGGGAGGGATTGCAGATTAAAGTTCATTGTAGTGACAAGCTTGTTTGGCACAAGGGAAAGAGAAGGAATTGAGGTAGAGATTCCATGGGGAGTACATTTCAGGGGCTGAATTATTCTTAATAAAGAAGTTAACTCCAAAGATGTGAAATTCACGAGGGACACAAGGTGAAACATTTCCCAGCGTGGATGTCACATTGGGTGCAAGTTTGTTGAATAGTTGAAACTCAGCATGTTTACTGCTATAAAGCTGAGGTTTGGAAGTGACCTCTTGAGTGCATGCATCAATACACTATTGTATTTATAATGGACCTGCTTTGATTCTGGAAAGTTTTACAAATATGACGGTGCCATAAGAAGTTTGTAAGAATGTTCCTAAAGTGCATTTCTAGAAACTAAAATGCACCTAAAATGCTTTTTTTCCCCCCTTTCTTTCTTTTTACATTTTATTTATATACATTTTTTATATTGTTATATTTAAAAAGCCACCTCAAGACAGAACAGTCTGTTGCATTTATTTGTCATCTGTTTTTCCCATGCTCTTTCTCTACATTGAATGCATCCTGTATCTATGTGTGCATGCTGAAAAAAACATCAAAATCATGAAACATCTTACCTTCGGCAATTTATGTCAAGTTGTAATAAGTTATCAAATCTGTAAAAGGTTATTTGCAATGATCTTGCAGATATGTTTTCAGGAATTCTAATTCTTTGTCTTAAGAATGTTTTTTTTCTCTTAAGATTGTTCTAAAGAATAATCTTTATTGTGAAGTAAGAAAATAGAAGTTAAGAAGAAGAATGCATTCTTTTGAATACTGCGTGAATTCCCACTGAGGTGGGACTGTCGGAAGATGTCTCCACCTTGCCAGGTGAGAGGGATGTAGTGAGAGCCGCCAAGCATTATGGGTCTCACAGCGGGTATCAAGGATTGAATACTTCCAGCACAAAGGAGGATATGCACCGAGAGAGGAATTCAATAACAGGAAAACTGCATGGATACAAACAATCTGTGGAATACCGAAATCCACCCTTAACATTGTTATGTTTGCCATGATATAATCTTTCCTTATTATGCACGCTGTATTTTTCAGGTGACGTGAAGTCCCTTGCAACTGCTCACCTTGGTGAATTTGGTGGAAAGGACGCAGGGCTTTTGGGCAGGGTGCAGGGACTTTACCACAAGCTGTACTTAGTGCAGTTAAAGTACGTTGAAGGAATTTCCTGAAGTTAACGCTGGCCTTGAATAGACAAAGTGTGGTTTTGACAAAGGGGAGACGCACCAGAGAAAAACCAGGCTGACGCAAAGCAAAATACTGCGTGCTGAGATAAAACAAGTAAGCGGCCGTCCCAGTTCCATCCCATTTCCCCTCTTAAGTGATGTCACTGGAGCAGTGGAGACGTGCCAGCGTTTGGAGGGAGAGGCGCTCCCCTCCTCTCGTGGAGTAATCCCGTAAAATCTTTCCAGAGAGACTCTCAGAGGAGGCAGCCAGACACACATTCCTCCCTCTCACATCTCTACCACTCCATTTTTTTTTCTTTGTCTTTTTCCATCAGTCCCTCCAACAATGTGCGTCTGAGTCAGCCAGAGGTACTTAAAACATAAATTCTCGACGTGGGCACATTGAGAACAATTGAGTGTGTTCATTAGCATCATACAGCACTCAAATCATTTGAAGAAGATTACAGATCTCATGAGTCTTATTTAACAGCTGTTAGTTGTATCATAAAAGTATAATCTGTCTCTTTTTCATTGGCTAATGTTTTGATTAGTGGTACTTTTTATTTGTAGGTGCTTTTACTTTTGCCCATGCTTAAATCAAAATTCACACTATTGAATTTATTAGCACACATTGCTAGTCTTGAGGTGAACAGTTAAAGGGTTAAACCTGTCCTCTATTTAAAATCCATTTCAGTCTGAAAAACATCACAATACTGATGTAAAGTCAGAAGCAACTCCAGAATCGCAAAATGTACAAATCTAGTGGCTCACATTTTATATCTTAGCTAAAATCCTCTCAGTGATAATTTTTGAAGGTTCTTGCTAAATAGGCCGCCTCTTGCACCGAGTCAACAGCTGTCAGCGTGGTGAAGCAGCTTTGGGACGGGGAGGTTTGCAGGTTGAATGAGCAGCAGGCAGTGGACTGATGAGGCCTGACACAGATGAATGAGGTTAATCTGAAGGCCACCGTGTAAAGCAGTATCCCAGGTGTCAGCAGTGACTGAGAATATTTACCATAAGCTACTGCGCTGAAATCCAAATATCTATTTGTTCACTATTGTCACAATGGTTACCCAACCGAAACCGCCATCTCAAAAATCGTACAGAGAAGGGGGTTGCTGTAGACTGTAGTACACAGCATGAGGATGTACGACTGTCTGATGAGTCTTGTTCCTGAAATGTCAGCTGTCTGTGACATCTGCAGATCAACAATTGTTAATGCACACTCAAAGAGGTCTGCTTGTCCCAGCACGCTTCATTGATGCACTGTTTTAAGGAAATCCATATTGAGCGTAGTAAATATTTCAATGTACTGAAAAGAGAGCTTTCCTACACGTGAGACAAAAGGCATCAGAAAGAATGATTGAGGGCTTTTGGTTTGAGGGCTGTTTTCCAGAGAAAGAGGTGTGGTATGCAAAATAGATACTACAGCCTTGGCTCTGTTAAACATTTCATGTCACGTCCGGAATTGCTATTTATTTACCCTTCACAGTTGGAGATGAGAAGGCGAGCAGGCGCGAGGGAGGGGAACAGGGGGAGCTCTCTTCTTCAGGAGTCTGAATGCAACCATCTCATGAGAAAACACTACAGAAAACATTTCCTAGTTAACTTTATATATCTTTCTTCTTCAGGGGTGAGGGGGGCCATGTTCATATGCTGTAGCACGTATCTATAGTAAGCCTGCAAAGAATCAGGTTTATTAAATAAAATGTAATGTAAATAAAACTTTTTGTTTATTTCAGCTAGTTGCCAAGGAAAAATTTCTCGTTTTCAGACGTGACGTGATTGCTTTATATGATGAACAGATTTAACTGAAGCTTTCGTTCACATCTAAACATTGACTGATGCAAATAAACAAGCTCTTATGCTTCCTTGACATGCATGAATACGGGTTGTTCTCGTGTGTTAAGCATGTAGACGTTTTGATGCTTGAAATTTTCATTAATGGCAAAATTGAAAAATAGCTTAATTTGTGTTTCAAAGATAAATGGTAGTAATATGGGTTTGAAATGACTGTAAATGATAACATAACGGTAAAATCTTGTAAATATACAGGGAAAAACTGTGAAACAACCAAAATTAAATGTAAAATTAATGATAAATTTTACAGTAAAATTTTGTTAATTAGTTTTTAGAAGTAATTAGAACAAATTTGAAAGTATTTTGCTTAATCATGTTTTTTAATAGTTATCGTTATCATTTATGTACATTTTGGCTTTGTTACATCTTATGTTGTTTAATGAATGTTTATTGCATTATATGTGTTACCATGATGGTGTTTTGTGTTTGTGTGTGTGACGTCTATGTATTATAATATATTTCTGCTTGGGATGAGCTTTGATTCTTCACTTGGCTTTCTCTTTTACCAACTGCATTGTTATGATGGTTGTCAGTATGTTAAAGGTACAAAACAGATTTTAATAGCTGTGTGCATTGTTGAATTTATTAGTTTACATTCAAATTTTCTTATACTGTAAAATGTGGGGGTGTTTACAGTTTTCTGTATTTTTTTACGGAAATATTCTGGTAATCACAGCTGCCAAATTTTTTTTGTAAAAACTACAGATTTTTTTTTTACAGTGTATAATTTGCGCATAAATTTTATAAATTTAAATTTTTAAATTTTTATGTGTAAAAGATCTGTTGGTCCTGGAAAGGCATTCCTATACCAAACAATCAGATTAAACGGTTATTGTAGGCTTGGTTCTTCCACCACATTTTTATCAGCATTGATTTTAGGGGTAGATGATGTTAAGGGTTCGGTTTGGGGTAAGAGAGGCATACATTTATATATTCTAGGACAAACAAATAATGTTGATCCGAGAGCTTGTACTTGGCAAAATCAAGCTCACCCTGAATCCACCTAGTTACGCTAATGCAACATCATAAGGCTGTACCAAGCTTTCAGTGCAACCTTTAGCATAAACACCTACATAAATACATGAAGATGTTCTGGTGTGACTGAATGTAGTACCAGCCATGCATGCCAAGGTACATGTTTCTAAACCAAGCCAGTCTGACATCTACCCACATTCAATGTGATTGTGATTCTAGTAAATGTCAGTATGTGATGCATAACCAGCTGTCAGTGGATTTCTAGTTGACACTGCCTGAAGAGTTGTAACCTTGCATGTCCATGAACTTGATTTGACTGGAGACTACACTGTGGCCGGGGTCATTATCGGGAGAATGCTCCTCTTTCTGAACGTGCTTGCGTTGTTCTGGAGATTACATCAGGAAAGGCATACCAGAAAGGGGCTGAGGGCTTCTTCTTTTTCCTGTTGGGAAATGATTTGATTCATGTGGCCTGTGTTCTCAGCAACCTACTCATACTAGTTACCTCAGCGTTGAAGCGCAAGCAGAGCTCTGGCGTTTCCTCTTTGCCGCTGACAGTGCATGGGTAAAATATGGGGTGTGCTGTGGAACACAGAATAGCACTGTATTTTTTTTGGGCTTTGAGCAACTTCACAGAGGAGGCAGTACTTTTTGAGCTCCTCTGACAGGAACCCACCCTTAGAGAAACATTATACGGTAGACTCGCAATTTCAAGGATAGTCTACTTTGAGCACAAAGGCATTTTTTCCCATTCGCCGCAGAGCCTTTAAACTTTCAAGTCCAAAGACAAGGGAACGTAACTGTTTCCAAATAGTTTTCTCTGTGAAAAACTTTGGCAGATGACTAGCTGTAGTCCTTGCGCTATCTGCTCAGAAGTTGCTAGATTAGCAGGTTTCATTGAATTCTCACAGTCTGTTTGCCAAGTGTAGCGCGTGATCGTTCCATCAATAGTAATATTTCTCAATCCTGCCTATTCTAGCTTAGAAAGCGGTGGACTTGTTGTTGTTGTCGGTGGTGAGGTTTAATCTCTTAAGCCTGAGGGCAGATTTTGTAATACATTGTAAAGGAATTACACATTGTTACACCAACTTCCCATAGTTACTCCAATTTCCCAAATCTCAGAGGATAATTTAGACCTTTCAGTAAGCATTCAGTATTAATGTTTTGAAAAGAGGATTTTTTTTCTTGTTTGGTGTGGCAAAAAATCATTCAGCTTCACTCATTTTTAGAAGAAACACATCTTTGCATAAATATACTAAAATATGCAAAAACAATTTATAATAGTAATAATTAGAGTAATAATGCAAATTAACGTTTTGATTGAACAAAGCAGCTTTGCATAAATGTAATGAGATGAATATAGTGCTGTCAAACAATTAATCATGGTGAATTGCATCCAAAATATATATTTTATGTAAACATAATATGTGTGTTTGGATAGTATGTACATATATACACACTCACATGCATGTACAGTATATATTTAAGAAAATGTTTATTTATACATTTAAAATTTGTATATATGTAAATTATGTTATGATAAATACATACATGGAAATATTTTCTGAATATATCTACTATATGTCTGTGTATTTATATATATATATATACATCATAAATATACACTGTATGCACATGTATTATGTAAATGTGATTATCGTTTGGCAGCACTAGATGAATAATAAAGAAATTATTATTCATAATTAATGTCTTTTTTTGTAGTGGTAATGGCAAAGCAACTTTGCATAAAAGTAATGCAATAAAAGATATATTAATATAATTGTAATGTTAAGCTAAAATGCATAATTTTTCATAATATATGCCATTTTATTTAATTTTTGTAATTTATGATATTGTGTTAAAAAGCTGAAAAACAGTAATTAAAATAAATTCTGTACAACTGTTATCACACACAAACAAAAAAAAAAGAAGATTATTTGTGTTGTATAAGAGTTAACTAATTGCTGTGTTTCAAGACATGACAGCTCTCTACTCTCGCTCGGTTTATTCCTGCTTTCTCACAGCAGTTTAATCATGTTAACTAATCACTAGGGGTCAGATGATAGTATTTCTGTTTCTGATAAGAAGTTTTTTCATTAAATGGGTCAGTTGAAAAGACATGAAGCACTGCAGTCTAATCTGGGAATTCCTCTTAAGGGCTTTTCGGTAACCACTGCTGCGTTACTTAAAATTGTGCAGCATTTTCCTTATAGTTAATTAAAAGACCCCAGATCTTTCCCTCAATTACTTATCAGTTATCCTGGTGCTTCTCTGAGGTTCTGCAGGGAACCCCAGGTGATGTGGATTTGAATGGGACGGTATAATGAATCAGAGCTGTGTTGGTGTATTTATGCGTATGAAAATCAAGGGGTGGGGGGGGGTCTTTTTATTTCTACCACTGCAGTCATTTTCATTTTTTTTCTTGTCATCATGTGCCCCACTTTCAGTCTTTCATCTCCAGAATGGACTGTCAAGGAGATGCATGTTTGTGTGGGAGTGTGTCACCTTGTGTTTTTATGTGCGTGTGTGGGTAAGATGCCTTTACATGCTTTTATGTGACGTTGTGTGTGAAATGGGTGTGTATGCTGCGGTTTATAGAGGGTAAGTGTACGCAGGGAAGAGCTATTTTGGGCCACTTTTGCTCTTGTATTTAAATCTGTAAACGTGTTGTGTGGGCTGGAAACTGAACGTTATGAGCTGCAACCGATACGGTGTGTGGAAACTAGTGGGGTCATTGGTGAAACTCCAGCCGGGGTTCTCCAGCCCTGATCCCTGGCACCTCTCGAGGTCTTATATCTGTTTACCATGAGGTTGACTGGTCAGTTGAGTTACATACAGGGTCCAAAATTAACTTTTTGCCAAATGAGTCCATGGTGATTGAACAAATTTTTAACAAATGAATCCTAGGTATATGTTTTAGGGGCCATGAAACAATTTTCTGGATTATTCTTCATGTTAATTTATTTTTCTGTGGTTTATAAATGTTTTATTGAAAGAAATTAGTACATTTATTTAGCAGGGGTGCATTAAATTGACCAAAGTTGAGAGTAAAGCAATGTTAAGTCTATACTATATAGTATTAAATAAATAATCCGAAAAAAGGTCAGTTTTCACAAAAATGCAATGCTAGTAATAAGTGTTTCTTAAGCAGCAAATCAGCATTTCGGAATGATTACATGACAATGAAGACAATGAAGAGTTGTGCTTAAAATACAGCTTTGCATCACAATTAAATTACATTTTAACATATACATTCTCAAAAATAAAGGTTCTTCATGATGCCATAGAGGA
Source organism: Enteromius mattozi (assembly GCA_032359235.1). Lineage (NCBI taxonomy): Eukaryota > Metazoa > Chordata > Actinopteri > Cypriniformes > Cyprinidae > Enteromius > Enteromius mattozi. The sequence continues at coordinate 6,998,383 of JAUMHE010000072.1, forward strand.
ACCTTTTTTTTGTATAAATGGCTCCATCTTAAACATCTGAAGAACCTTTCTGTTTCACAAAAGGTTTTTTGTAGGAAAAGAAAGTTCTTCAGATTATAAAAAGTTAAGAAAGAGATGATTCTTTAAAGAAACTTTAAAGTGGCTCTTCGTGGAATCAAAAATAGTTCTTCTATGGAATTGCTGTGAAAAACCTCTTCAATTTTTAAGCGTCATCATTTTTAAAAAAGTATTTAAATAGAAATTTTAAATTTGTATAATATTTCTCAGTATTTTAGTTTTTATTGAATTTAATCATACTGACCCCAAACCTTTGAATTGTAGTGTTTCATTCATTCATTCATTCATTCATCGTGTTTAATAAATATTTTTTGGTATGTTGTGATTTCTTCCTTGCATTATTTTGTTGCCTGAGGCAGTTTTATCAACTCGTCAAGCCATTTTTTCCTTATTTTTTCATTCAAATTTTCAATATTCCTTGCATGAGAATATTATTAATTACCACCAACCACCAATATTATTACGCTACAGTACACATCTCAGTTCTTCCCTCAGTATGTCATTGCTTCCCAAAGACACACACATAAAACTATCTCTCCGGGCTTTCAGCAGTGGCTGTTGTTGATCACAGAGGGTCTGCGTTCCCCCTCCTGGGATTTGGGAAGTTTTCAGGCTGGCCTGGCACCAGAAGGCTTCACATCTCAGCAGATATCCTTAGACCCAGTGTGTGTTAAGTAACAGCAACAAGAAGCTCTCTAGTGTAAGTGTGTGTTTGTGTCTCTCTGCATCCTTCATTACATAAGCAGGGTCACTGCAAACAGAGTCCCGCAGAGACGAGAAATGAGGGCCCCTGACGTGTTTGCTGTATACACACGCATTATGTGTCTAGATTTAAAGGACGGCAACCATATCAACGAATAAAAATCAACTTGACAACAAACAGACTATGAAAAAGCATTTCCACCCCAGGCGTGCAGGTCTCAAATACCCTTGCTGATAAAAATCACAAGGTGGGTCACATGACGTGCATGTTCAGGTCACTGGGTAGCTCTTTGAAAAATAGCTCCGCTTTGTAAAACAGGTTTTGTCTGCAGAGTCAGTCGTATCATGTGTTGTACGTCCCACCGCCAATGAGATTACTGTGCGGGTCGGTTCAGCGTTAGTTTCCTGCGGTTTCAGAACTACCGTGGCGCTGTTATGTAAGAGTCTTCATTGAAAGTGACAGAAAAAGGTTTTCCAAAAGGTTTCGTGACCTTTTATCCGGCCGTTCCGAGGCTGTAATGTTAACAAACCGTTTGTAGGGGAGCAGGGGAAGGCTAAAGGGTTTTGCTGTCAGAGTGGGTGAAATCTCGTGGTGCTTTGGATTGAATCGGCAGGTCCCCGCTGACCTCGCGCACATGCACACATACACGCGCGCGCGAGGCGGGAGTGTCGCGCGATTGACTGTCGGCGCTGGATCGCTGGGCTTGGGGTGTTTCATTCGCACTCCAGCTCTATTTGTGCTGCTTTCACGGATCTCGAGCTTACGTAAAGCACATGCTTGTGTTCATCCTTTATGTTCTGCGAAAGAGGGTGGGAGGGACAGCTTGCGCTTAGAATAAAAGTATTATGGCCCGGTTGTTTTTAATGATATTTCCATCATATATCTATTAAAAATCTATAAATCTATTGAAATAAAGAAAACTCTAAAACTATAATGTATTTCTCAGCTGTACTGTACGTTTGTATATCCTTTGTAGATAACGTTTTTAGCCGTGCAAAATGTTAATATTATTTTTTGTATAGCCTACCATGGTATTGTCTGGTTTTTAGAAGTGTACATGCTTGTTTTTTTTGTTTTTTCTTAAACATGCACAATGTTATTACATTATTATTTTAAATACACAATGATATGACCTTGCCATTTAAATATGCATCATAATACTAATTTGTTTTGTACTATTTGACCTGGTTTTTAGACGTACACTATGCTATTGCGTTTTTGTTTTTTTGTTTTTTTGTATTACCTTGTTACATAAATATGTGCTGTGGCATTACCTTGTGTTTTTTTTAGATATACACTAAAATATTAACTTGTTTTTCACATGCATTTTTTTTAACATTCACCATAATATTAATGTTTTGAAACATGCACTATGTTATTGATAGGATTTATATATGTGGCATGGTATTATAGTTTTTTTAATGGTACTACTACCATACACCTTTTTTGACATTGTACCACAACTATTTAATCATGGTATTAACATGGTTTATTTGACCTACCTTGATAATACTGTAAATAAATACTGTATAATGCTAATACTGTTTTTTTTATAGAGATATACAGTGAATTTCAATCATTTTGATTTACTAGACATGGCGTGATATTATTTATTATCCATTTGAGAGCCATGAAAACACTATAATAATTAATGAATAATCATTCAGTTTCATGGAATATATCAAGATATTACAATCTGGTATCACTATGTTATTGTCAGGGCTGGATATGTGTAATTATTGAAACTAAGAAAGATGAGAGAGAGAGAGAGAGAGAGAGAGAGAGAGAGAGAGAGCGCACAGGCAGGTGAATAGAGATGCTTTGGAAGTGTGCTATATATTTGGGATTGTAATGCCTTGCAGCTCTAATCCTCGCATTATACCCTCTGTGGATTTGGCCGTGGAATTACCCTGTAGTAAAGAGTGTGTGACTGGTGGCCAGACACCGATAAGTAATGCTGATGGAGGGGAGGGTGCGGTCTGAGCGACAGCGAGAGGGTCTCCACTGTGTGCTGTTCTCACTGAGTGGCAGGAAGCCAGGACAGGGAGAGAATCTCATTGGTTGTGACAGTGTTGTGAAACAAACCAGCAGCAACATAGCAAGTGAATTACAGAAGCGGAGGCCTGGTGTCTGAGAAAGGACCGACCACTGGTGTGTGTGAGCATGTGGTCATGAGAGGCTAATCTTAGCACAGTCGTGTGCTATTTGTGTGTGTGTATGCTCATGAAGTATTTTTTTTCTTTTTTCTTTATGTCTCCAGCAATTTGATTTGCAGGACTAATTGATGTAATAAGCAGCGGCTGTATTTTAACACCCCAGCTACACCACAACGGGTGACACCACTCACCACTTCTGAGCATTTACTAAAGCATATAATAATAATTGTATGAATACTATATCAGTGTTACTGTTAACTAAAACTACACTAACTTTGCTTCGCAAAAAAGTTAAATAAGTTTAAGCTGATAAACTAAAACTACTACAACTGAAATAAAATAAATTGAAGCTACATCCAAATTATAATAATAAAAAACTATTAAAATGACAAAAGCACCTAATAATATTTACTTAAATTAACAATAAAATTAAAATCTAAACAACGGAATCTTATTTAAAATATATCAATAATAAAAAAATAATGTTTATCTATTTTTTGCATGTATGTCTGTGGCGAATGAAAATCCACAAGCTTCTTTTTGATTAATCAGAATATCAATTATTTATTTGCTCCAGAAAATTTGTGCAAAATGGTGAATAATTACAGAAGAATTATGCATGGAGTTTTGAGAATGAACATACAAGCTTGTCAAATATATTGTGCATGTGCTTAATTGATCTTTTTATAGCACTGTAAATCTCTGACATTTAAAATTGAAATTTTAAGCTGTTATAGAAAGGAATGATAGCTGTTTTGTACTTTTTAAAAGAAATAGCTTAATCAGAAAGATGGCAATATGTCTGGACTTAAAGGCGTAGTTTACACACAAATCTCTTTCAAGCACTAATTCTTATTGTAAAGCATAGAACGACCTGCACATTCTTCTTTTGTCTTCTTCTGGAGAAAGAAAGTCATACAGGTGACATGATGGTGAGTAAATGATGACAGAACCATAATTTGCGTAACCTGTCTCTTTAAGGATTAGGTGCATTCTTAGAGCCGTAGTGTTATATTACTGTGAAGCAAGAGTCCATTGACAGTTCACCAGTAAGTCATTGTCATGAAGCCTGTTCCGGGTGGAGTGTTTGTGTGTGTTTTCATTATCTGTGTCAGCAGTGTGCTGCGTGACTGGCTGCTGTGCACTGATAGGTCAGAGGTCAGCCATCTGCGGTGAGCAGGAGAACTTTGAGCTGACCGATAGGGGTGTGTGTTTGTGGTTATGTAAGCACCGCTGAGCCTAGCGCATGTGTGTGTGTGTGTGTGTGTGTGTGCGCCAGGAGCTTCATTCAGTAGCTTCTAAAGTGCCATTCACACTCACAGCGACCGAACAACCTAAAGGCTTTCATTTGAGAGAGTTGGTGATTTCTGATGAACACTTGCCAATTTATGCAAATTCAGTTCTATCATTCTAATCATTCAGTTCTATTCTGGGCGTGCCAAAGTGTTAAATGCAGATGATCTAACTAACCATATAATTGTGTATAATATTATGATTGCGAAATAATGCAGTTCATTTTTAAAGGAGGTGAGAAAACTTGTGTTATTGATATTTTGCTCATCTGGTATTATAGCTTATACTAGGCAAATACTATAGCTAATAATCAAATGTCGATGCTTTTCATTATTGATTCTTATTAAATTTGATTATCAATTAACTTCACTTGTGCACTGTGCATGGAAAACATCTGCCAGTTACAGTATGTTACTTTACAAAATTGAGCAGGATGTATAGTAACTTTTTTTGTAAAGAAAATCTGAAAAATGTTTAAAATCTGACTAATTAAACATATTCAGCAGATAAATCAAATATCAAAATAACCGTTGCAGTTTTGACTAATACAGTACTGCACACTTACGCTGTTGTATATTCACAAAATAGTTGTCCTATTTAGCTTGTCCTTAATAAGTTAGCAGGACCAGTGCAATTTATGGTAATATTAATAAAATATAAATATTGTTTGCATTGATTAGCTTTTTAAGACTGTAAGGGTTTTATTTTCTATTTTCAAGACAAAATAAAACTAGATAAACACACTTAATATATGACGGAGTTAAAACATTTGTGGGAGAATAATAGATAGATCCAGAAGAAAACAAGACTGACAAAGTGTGTTTAGGGAGAGTAAAGTACACACTGTGTCTAAGTGTGTGTGTGTGTGTGTAATGGTTTACTGTATTGCTATTTAGGGTCATAATTAACTGGAAAAAAGTTTTATATTTTGATATTTTAAAATGAATAATAATATGTATTTTGCATTTCAAAACTAAACAAATATAAATATTCAATATAAATTCAATACTTTTGGGGTTAGTCATAATTTGCTCTATATAAAAATAACTTAAGTCTGAGTGTCCCAGTGTAGATGCTAAGTAAGTGTAGTAGTGTGTGTGTGTGTGTTCACCTACTTAAATTGTTACCCATAACTGAATCTGACAAATTCTGGGACATCCTCATTTGTAAACATGTCAAAAAAATAAAGTTTTTTTTCTATTGCAGAAAGTTTTCTGTTAGGGTTAGGCTATAGTGACCTAGTAAACGTCTGTGTAGCTTGCAACATTTTTTGAGGTCCAAAATGTCCTCATTATTCAAAAATGTACTCAATAATATAGTGAAACTGTGTGTGTGAAAGAGAAAGAGAGGGAAAGCTGAGGTTAAGACATTTTTAACCTTTCCTTTAGTAATATAAACACAGCTGCTAATGTGAATGGGCAGATGAACTTGACGTTATGAATTTTATAAAGACTGAAAGCCCTCAGGAACACACACACACACACACACACTGTAGCTGCACAAATAGGCCTAGAAGTGGTGAAGGTCATTTTGTTAGTGGAAAATTAAAGCTCCTGTATGTCTGTCTTTTTTGTGTTACTATTATATTATCTTACTTCAGAGTATTGTGCAATAACCCTTGTAGTCCAATAACACACAGACAGAAATACACTTTATACTGTCGTTGTGTACTCGATTGATTAGCGGATGAAAATATCGATTCGAAAATATAAACATGAAAACTAAAACGTTTGGTTTAGTTTGTGTCTAACAAAAATACACCATCCACGCTATACGTCACACATCACTTTACATTGTTAACATGTTAATTATACCCCTTGACTCGTTTCATAAAGGAACAAATACAAATGGTATAGATTTGACTGTTTGTGGTCAGCTGCCATTTAACCATTGCACTTCTGTAATTAGTCAGAAAGATGAGAGAGAAACAGCAGCCTGCAGCCCTTTCTCAGCTGCTGAATTACGGGAAACAGAAACAGAGAGTGCCCTTTATGAAAGCGGGACGAGAAGATACTCTTTTTAGTGTAACCTAGACACTAGAAAGGCAAACGTGCTGTTTGAAATGTAAAATGATTCAAACCGCTACCAACGGGGAGAGATAAAGTCAGTAATATTACAATCACCACTCTGTACTCATACCCTTTCTAAAATGTATTCATCTTGATTTTATTATAAATATTGTAGTAAGAAATATCTACCATATAAAAATGACCATATATATATATTTATATACATGATATGTTTTACATTTTGTCACTTCCCAGCTGCTCATGTTCCAGTAAGTTTGTTTCTTATTTTGATTGTGATATGATTAGGTTTATAAATATCAGATGACTGTTACTTTTAGTATGACTAAATAAATAGTTAATCTTAATAGCCCAGTCATTTTGTAACATAAGTATGTAAGGAGTGTTAAGTGTGTAATCTTTATGAAGGAAGAGGTGGGAGGTGTTTGACTGACAGTGGGTGGAGCAGCAGACAGTCGTTAAATTTTTTTTTTCCTGCGTTTTTGAGCAGTCAGCAAAATTCAACTCTGCTGACTAAGACAAGGAGATGGTTTATATGTGAGTATATTTGTCTGTCTATATGTGTGTATATATATATATATATCTGTTGGTATGCTTGTGTGTATGTCTGATTCATAACATTTGCATAAGTATAGCCTTTCTTCCGTGCTGTAGAAGTAAAACGGTTACTCTCACTGAAGTCCAGTATCATGTGAATCTCAACAAAAATAGCAAAACTGGTCAGAAGAGTGTAACCAATTTCACTTTTCTTGTTTAGGAATTTTTTCCATTCATTTTCTCCATAGGCATTTGAAATTGTTCTGTAATAAAGTCTTCTTAACCATGAACCACACCAGTAAGGGAGTGAACTACTAATTATGCCATTTTAACCACAATATAATTAAAGCTTATTGCAAATTATTGAAATATATAAGCTGTTGGAGCTTATACAGTCGGTATTATGCCAGCTGTAATGCTTAGGAGCGGGAAGTTGCTCAGAGTATTGAAAGGTTTATACATTATGGTTAAAATCCCTGTTTCCCTGTAGAGAAAATGAATTGTTATGAATTATCAGTTGTGCAAGATCTGCTGAGGATGAACACCATGTGACCTAAATTCACTGTAAAAAAAAAAAAAAAAGTTAGTTTTAATCACTGGGATGGCCTTTCAATTCGATGTGAAATCAGCCCACAGGTGTTTAAATCAAATTTTAACTGATACAGTTTAAAGTGATGTAAACATCTTGTGACTCCTCTACACGCATAAACACTGTATGTGCCCTCGTTGCTATGGGTGATGGCATCTAAACAAGATTAACTGGTGGTTTACTCAGAATAGATTTGACACAGCAATTTTTAAGAGCACAAGTACTGCACAAAAGCACTCGTATTGTCCTGCCAGAGCATTACCTCCACCCTGCCCTTGTTTTGAAGGAATATACCGAAGCAAATCAAGACAACTGAGTGTCTCAAGTCCCAGCGCCTGCTTTGAAGCAAGAAGCGAAACATTTGAGGGGAAAAAAAGGAGAAATAGTTTCTGATTCAAACAAACAAAGAGTGGTTGCCATGTCGACAGGCATCTATAAATAGTGTCCAATGTTTGTTTTGTGAATGCAGTCTCCCCCAGGAGCTTCAGAGACAAGAAGAGTGATTCTGATTAAACAGCCTTTCCTCATAGCACTCAGCCCTGGAACGAACCATTAAACTGGAGCGAGAGGTCAGACTATTTAAGGGAGGGAGGGCCATGAAATCAGAGAAATGTTAATTTAATAAAGACTATGTTATTTGATTTATTTGTGATTTTATTGATTTTATTTATTGGATCAATAATACAGTAAAAACATTTCAGTCTGGTTCTCAGGCGAGCACCTAGAGATTTGGTTTGGTAAAAATAAAATATTGCTTAATGTTTTTTTTAAATAATGACTAAAAGCAATAATAGTATTTAGTATATAGTTTAAAAACAATAAAAAATAAACTATTTTCAAATAAACAATAATAAATCATTATAATATTATTTAAAAATGTATATAATAAAAGTACAATTATTTTATAGTACACAATGCTAATATTTTCTTTTTAAATTTGTATTTTTTAATGAACTTTCAACATTTTCAAATCTAAAATCCTCAAGCTTTTATTTTGACGGGTTGACGTTTTTTTTTTTGGTTATGCTTCAACGTCAAACAATTTTTCCGAAATTATTGTAATATTCCGATTCGCTGCTGAAGAAATATTCTTATTATTTGTGATACACACATTTGATGATATGTTTTGTTAAATGTACTTTTAAGGGTAAGATTAGCAATTTATTGATTGATTTATTGACTAATAACCTGATTAATTAGTTGATCTCGTTTTATTTTTCGATGGATGGTATCATTCTGATAGTAAAGGAAATCCCAACCCTAAGGTGTCTCGCTGGTTCCTACGGCTGAAACTATTTAAAGTACATTCTCAACTAGTCTCCTGTTACCTTGGTTACATATTCAAGAGGAGTGATGGTGGCATTATAAGAGGATCTCAGAACACATTTATTATACATAAAATATAAAAACCCATGTTTCACAAATCCATGCTGTATATAGTCAGTTAACACAAATTTCAGCTTTTAAAAAGCATTTATAGTTCTGAATGTTGATTAGTCAGACAAGCATTCCAGTCATGATGAAATACACAGTCTAATCAGTACAATATGTAGCACAGCCACTTGGACCTGATTGCTTAAATGTAAAGCTCTTTGTTTTTGTATGTGGCAGGGAATGGTGAGGGTTATTGGAGCCAGCCAGACGCAGACGTGGACAGACCGAGTGGGAATCACGAGCCGTCCCCTCAGACAGCAACAGGAGAGATTTATCCATCCCCATCCCAGTGGTTTCATCTGGACTCTCCTCTCCGATTAACCTGGTTAAGATCCGCCTGCATCATCCTGCTGGGTAAGACAGCAGTTTACTTCACTTGAATGTTTCTGGGTTGGCTTGTGCACGAGACTCATTCTTTCTTGGGTCAAGCTTTTTTACCCTCAACTTCAAAACAGATGTACTCGTAATAGACCTCTTATGAAAGAGAGGCTTGTGTGTTGTCTTCTGCCCAGCAGGGTTTTCTGACAGATGTGACAACTGGAAAAAACACGGAGCATTTTCTGTCTCTTTCTCAGCCGCGGTTGTGTGCAAAGACGGGTGGCGTGAGGTCAGCCTTGTCACACAGCTGCGTGAAAATGCATTAAGTGTCTGTGTTACTCTTCTTCTTTCTTGCTATACTTCGATCACTTGTTATCTCTTTCACTTGCTGACTCAACAGTGCGCTTCCTCTTTTTCCACTCACTGTTTTGGTATTTGTTCCTACCTCTAGTTGTCTTTGTCATCATCTTGTTGTTGTCTGGAAAGCTTAGAATGACATGATGACAAAAGTTTCATTTTGGGGGCGAACAAAGGACGGTTAACAAGTTGTCCAGCAAGCTGTGATGGTTTACAGCAATTACAGGTATATAGTTTGCCTGTTTATTCATTAAAGGTTTGTCAGATTGCTCCATGTTTTTGGTTTCAGCTACATTTTTTTAATGTTTGTATTGGTGTTTGTATATATTTGCAGTAGTACAGTCTTTGGATGGCTTTTCAGCGTCTGATTGTATAAATTCCCTGTTTTTAAGTTGGCATACAAAAAAAATCAAACATTCTAAAATGCGTCATTATAAGTATTGCGCTAACTATTTTTGGAACAGAAAACAGTGTCTTTTAGGAATGAGTGACCCATAAGAAAATTCACTTGGACAAAATGAGTTTGTGAAATATGTATTTGTGCATATGCCGACTCTTGTAACACTCTTAGTTCTGTTTAACACATTTCAACATATTTTACCAACCTACCATTCAAAGGTTTGGTCATTACTGCATCATTACTGCAATCTTCAGTGTCACATGATCTTTCAGAAATCATTGTAATATTCAACATGTAATATACATTGTAAAAACAGTTGTTCACCTTCATATTTTTGTGGAAATGAATAATTTTTTCTTTATAAATTAATAAATAGAAAATCCAGAGTGGCATTATAAATGTCTTTATTGTTACTTTTGTCAATGTAATGCATGCTCTTTGCAGGATAAAAGTATTAGCTTCTTTTTAAAAAACCTTGATAGCCCCAAATTATTGAAATGTAGTGCATGATCTCATTCCTCAACTACTCCTTTCATAGCAAGGTATTATATACAGGGTCACATTAGTCAAGAGTGCTTCACCTTTTTATCATTGAAGGGTTTGATCTTCATTCTTCACAAGTACTTTTTCAACTCAGCGCCGAGAGACAGTAGAAATAGTTTAGCTTCTGTTGTGGAACTCATCTTCCAGCTCCTGTTTGGAGAGGAAGAAGCTTCCAGGCTGTCAGAGCGTGTCAGTGCACATATAGACTGAACGTGGCTGTGATGTGCGGTTTAAGATGACGTTTCAGTGGGATTGGCTGTGTGTATGTGTGTAGGGTGTCTGCGGGGACAGGATCTGATGCTGGTTGAGCTGTAGTCAGGCCCAGCGGTGCGTGGATAAACCCGTCAGGAGTGTCTGTTCAGCTTTGAGCCCTGACAGGGATCTCTCTCTGCCTCTGGTGTCAGTTCACACTCCCTCATTTTCTCTTCCAGTCCCCCCTGGTCGGGCTAAACGGAAAACCACTCAGTCTCTCTTTCCCCTTAATTTAGTGACATTCTACAGCATCCTTTTCCTATGTCTCTCTTTTTTATTAGGGATGTCAAAAGTACTGGTACTTTGGTAACATAGTAACATTTTAAACATGTAACTATCAGTACTATGGAGTATGTGAGCGGAGTGGGGTATAGAGCTAATTTTTTCTTGTAAATAGCTGTGTAAAATTGAACTATTGTGGTCAAATGTTCTTGAATAATGACTGCCGAACCAATTTTCTAAATAATTACATTTTATGTCTCTTGAATCACTTGACAGCCTTTTTTATCTCTCACAAACTAAAAGAAATCCAGCTCAAATCAATATTTCCAGTTTTTAAAATGGGTCCTGAACACACTGTTTGCGATAATATAATGTAATTTTTTTTTCTTTCTTTCAGGAGTCTGATGTGATTAATAGAAAGTTTAAAAGAAAGTAATTTATTTCAAACCGGGGTTTCTGCTTTTGTAGCAGTATGAATGTTTTTATTGCCACCTTTGATCAATGTAATGCATCCTTCATGAATTAAAGTATTAATCTGTTTATAATAAATCACTGATCCTAATCTTCTGAACAGTAGTGTAAATTGTTAATACTGATTCATTGCAAAGTTTAACTGAAAAGCAGGCCTGTAATTGGTAAATGAGTAGGTTCCTTTTTTATACATTTAATAACATTCTTTTCTATATTTAGGCTAATTGTTTCATTACATATTTTTTATGTTAATATTGATTTTGGTATTTTTGACGTCCCTAATAATTCCTTTTGCTGTTATTCACATCCTCTCACCCTTCCTGATTTTCTTTTTCAGCTACAAATGTTCTCATTTTCTCTCTTTCATTCTCTTTCTCTCTCTCCTGATCTCTAATTACTAAACAATGAGTTAATTACCTGAGTCAGAGCTCATGAATTTATTCATATGCTCTCTGGCACTTTGGTAATTACCAAAAGCTTGTTGTGTACCAAGCAGAAAGGTTCTCCCCCCACAAAGGAGCTGTTCATATCTTTATTACAGTGCCCCCATATCCATTTACAGAGACCCTGTCACTTTTACCACAAGATGACTTACCAGGCAACTCTTATTACGAAAGTCGTGCCTTTGTTCTCATAGATAAATGTTTACAATTTCCACTTGGAATGAGAGTGACAAAATAAATCATTACATCACCATTGTTTACAGCAGCAATGTTTTGGAAAAGGGAGGGCTGGAGGTGTTTTTCAGCTGTGTGATTGTCCATCGATTGGCTCGTTTCCAGTTAGTCTGTCCTCAAGTGGGTCTTTGTGCCGAAACGACAAGCGTCTGCACTCTTCTCAGCTCTCGGCACAAACTGCCCGACAATACGGCCAGTCTAGTATCTATAGAGATACTGTGTACAGAAAGTATAGCATAATGATCTTTAATATCTGCAGCTTATTAGGAGCTAATTCCTCCTCTGTGGCTCAAGTGTATCGATTGAAGGGCGACTTGGGAAGAATAGCTTCATAATGGCCTCAAAATGGAGATTCAAGAGTGTTTTAGATCTGACAAATGAATGAAAACAGAATGTTTACATTGTAAAATGATCCCTGTAGGCATTATATAGAATTATATTGTGAACGAACAGGATTGTGGGTTGTAGGATGTCAATGACAGAAGAAATATATAAAGAAAATATACATTTAACTTGTAGATTCCTCTGTTATTTTTGGTATACTTGGCATTGCGTTACTGTTGTGCAAAAATGCTCTGGACATACTGAAGCACTGTCATTTCCCTCGTGGCCTCCCTGATAAAGGCTAAAAGGAAAGGTCAGCCGCAGGCCGGATGTCTCACAGACAATGTGAAATGTGTTCAAAGGAGTTATTATCGAACAGGTCCTTCTTTCTCGCGCTTTGTTCGGCCAGATAATGGAACAAAACAATTAAAACATGCCTTATATGCCATGCCTTGCAAATTCACATATCAGTGTTATTATTTTACGCTGTTACATTACGATATCAGTGACAACTATCTTTCGCCTATAATTAGATTTGTGCTTTCCTTACTAGTATTTATTTATTTTTTTACATGTGCTCTTCAACCAAATGTTTTTGCGGTTATTTTAATTTGCATATATTCTTTCCTTCAACAGCGTCACACTTCATGACGTTTTTATGAAATATTGGGGTCTATTTTAGTCGCTGGGTAGCTCCACCCACACTGGAATCTCATTGGTCCAAAGACTTGCTTGACTTTTTTGTGTTTTAAGCATCAAATATGTTCAGACTGTCTCATTTTAACTTTATTTTAAATGCGGAACGAAAGGAAGAACGTTTGAAGAACGCTCTTTTCCATGTAATCCCAATAATTAATCCCCCCCCCCTTAAGTCGTTCCAAACCCGTAAGACCTTCGTTCATCTTCAGAACACAA
>JAUMHE010000072.1:7020432-7031637 GCA_032359235.1 Enteromius mattozi
TATATATAGTAAAATTGCCTAAGAAGTTTCATTATTATCAGTTATATATATATATATATATATATATATATATATAATTGCATTACATACATATTTCGTACATGTTAAACTTTTTTTTTAAATGGAAATATCTCTTAAAAATAATTGTGGACTTATATGACAGAAGTGTGTTTTTTAGGGACCTCACTAAAAACTAAGCAGTTAAAAAAAAAAAAAAAAAAAGATGTATCTCTTCAATGGTCAAAAAAGATCTGAATAAGTTGTGAGGGGTTAAAGTTTGTCATTGCCGGGTATGGCAAAAGTCAGGATGCACAATATATAGTTTTTAATTATTTTTAACAATTATTCACATGTCTTGCATTGAGCAATATTGGATAATTAAATTGTTCATCCTAATTTTCTCAAATTGTACATTTATTTTTTTAATCATTTTCATTTATTTAGACAAAATAGGATAGAATTTTCAAAAATGTATTGGTTATTGTTCAAGATATGAAATGCTTATCAACTTGTCAGAATCAGAATTTTAATATTAATGCAAGGTATAAAGTCAGTGTGAGATATCACTCATAAAATTGTTCTTCTCTAGCTCTGTCTTTTCATGTAGAGGTCAAAGTGGTTCCTGTTGGAAGGTGCATTGAAGCACTGATATGAGTCAGGTGAAAGGAACTTGGGTATACGTCCATTAGATGTGTGAAACATGCAAAGACATCATTTCTCCATTTCAGCTTGCACATTACGCTCTGAGCATTATAGAGGAAATGCATCTCACCAAATATATAGGAAATGTATTTCTCTCGCTCACTTTCTGCTTTTCTCATGCACTCCGACTTGAGGTCTGGTTTTAGTCGATGTTGTGGTTTATCTGTGGTTTTCCATCCCCCACAATTCCATTGGGCAACAGTGAAAAGCTCAAGGGCTTGTTCTGTAACTGCCCTGAGGTTGTCAGTGTAAGGAGCGCTGCTACATAAGCACCCATAATTACATGACCTTAGGTCAGTGTCGTGTATACCGTAACGAATAACTAAAGCAAACAGAGCCGTTTGACATTCAGAACCTACTGTGATACACCATTATACAGAATGACAGAGAAAAGGGTGTGCATCAATTCGGCTATAAGGGATGATAATTAAGGCTGCACAATATTAAGAAAAATGTGATACGAGCTAACTAAATGATTTAATTGATTCATTAAAAGAACATTTCAAGCTCCATGACACTGAAGATTCAGTTGTAGCTGTGCAGGCAATTGTAATATTTTGTGATAGTGTTCAATATACATTGGTGAATGCATGTTTGAGAATTGACAACAAAACCAAGCATCAAAACAAATAAATAAGTACGGTTCTGAATTCCTAGCCCACACTTATCATACCAACTGACACATCAGTTAATTGATTCATTGTTTGCACTGCATGGCCAATCACCTCAAGACACCATCTCGATATTCCTCCCGACTTAGACACAGATAAATGGATCAGGATGGTTTGTAATAGACACTGGAGGAGCTGTAAAGAAGCAGAACACATTGATTAGGTGAGAGTGAGTCTAAGAGCTGAAGAAAGCTCCTCGTCTCAGTGCGTAGGACAAGGGCACTTATCAATGATGAGAAAATGGGAGTGATTGCTGCAACAGCAATGAATCTCTATCAGCACATATAACATGAAGTGTCATATGGATGAGTTATGTTAGTGTGCATATAGTGGATGTTTAATGTATATGTGGGAGAGTTTCCATTTGTTTTAGACTGCATGGTTCTCTTCAACACTTAGTCTATCGAACACTTGAAACATGTTGAAAACAAGGGACCCATCTGGGCAGCAAATACCAAAGCCAGACCACTCCTGATTCTCTCTCTCTTTCTCTGCCTGATGGTGTGGTGTAGTGGCGCTTAAACTCCCACTCAACTGGACTGCATTCACTATCATATGACTAGTGTATAAACAGATAAACTGTGGCCACAAACATTATGCACTGACCAAAACAGATCAACTTCCTCTTAAAGTAGTGATGCTTTCAATGCTGTTCCCACAAAGTGTGGAGAGACAGATTCCTTTGTCTGTGCACTAGTGTGTAGTAAAGCACATAATGAGAATAATTATAAATCTCCAGCACTGACAGGTTTTTCTTTTTTTTGCTTTTCTATGATGAGCATAATTTTGATATTTTTAGTTGTCAGGAATTTACCGCTGCACTGATATCATAAAGAGGAAAACAATCTTTCATTTTAAAGAAGCGTTATTGGCATAATCTATGTATTATTATTATTTTATTATTATTCTAAAAATAATATGATGTTATATAATATAATAATAATGTTTGCCAAATCACCAACCAATGTACAGAATAAATGTATGTTAAACTGAAAATTATATCTGCGTATCTTTTTATCTTAAAATATAAGATAATTTCACACTTTTGTCATAAATTCTATCTATCTACTGTATCTATCTATAACTTAAAATAATGATTTAGATGTACTCTGACCTCATCGATCCATTAAAAAATATCTTAATTAAGTCTGTTCATTATGCAAAATGATCCTATCACTTCAAAAACTCTTGGATTAAACTAATATGGATTTTGCTAACCCAGAGTTGCAATGGAGGGACTTCTTCAGGTTTAATTAAAAATATCTTAATTTGTGTTTTGATGATGGACCTAAGTCTTATGTGCTTTTGTTGACATGACAGTAAGTGCTGTTTATAATGACGGAATTAAATTTTTGAGTGAACTATTCCTTTAAATAATCTAAACCCACTTGACAAATTGTTCTGAAAGCAGCAGAATGAATGGTATTTTTGCAGGAATTCTCTTCGGCTCTTGCTCTTCGCCCTTCTGAATTCAAACACTTCCCTTCCAGACGTGTGCAGTGCATTGGAGCAAAGCAAGCAGGTTTCAATTAAAGAACGTGGGAGTTTGGCAATTTATTGTTGCTCTGGGCCTTCTGCTACACTTAGCGTCACAGCAAAGCCTGCAAAAGATGCACGTGTGTGCATGTGTGTGTGTGTGTGCAAGCTAGCTTATTTGACGTCTGTAAGAATGTCAGACTTTTGCAAGAGTGCCTTGATTTGTGCTGCTTTTGTGCGGGCGTCCTCATGCTTGTGTAAGAGGCAGCGGATTCGATTGATTGAGAACTAAAAGCCCCGCTGAGGGGCGCAGACAGCTGTGAGGAGGGAGTTAGCTGTGTGTGCGCGTGAAATGTGTGGGCCTTAATGTAGATGCATTATCACAAGCGCTGGTCCATTAATAATGACACATGTAATTTGCTGCTTCTCTAGTGCCCTTCTTCCTTGTGCCCAAAATGGGATAAAAAGCCATGATTGGTGCGTTGTGTAGAAAGCTGTTTGTCAAACTGTGGATAGCCCTAATCTGCCACAAATAGGAGGACGGCACTGGCAAAGCTAACCGATTATATCGGCCCCCGCTCCCCACACAAATGTACGTACTGCCCATTTACAGCCATTTAACTATGTGGTGATCCCACTGGGACTTTAGTGTGTGCAGTGGAGACGTATCAAATAACTGTAAATCGAAACACATCAAACTGTGTGAACAATCCTTACATTTGTTTTAATAAAGCTTGTAACCATGCACATTTTCAGCAGAATTCTTAAGAGATATTGTCATGTGCTTTAAACTGTAAAAAAATTGCTATTTGAAAATAAGAAATAAATGTAATAATACTTTTTACATGTATTATATTGTAGTATTTATACTATTGAAATATTATACTATTTTTTTAAAATACTATCATAGAAATATACTAGACAAAATA
Source organism: Enteromius mattozi (assembly GCA_032359235.1). NCBI lineage: Eukaryota > Metazoa > Chordata > Actinopteri > Cypriniformes > Cyprinidae > Enteromius > Enteromius mattozi. The sequence continues at coordinate 7,024,211 of JAUMHE010000072.1, forward strand.
CATGATTACCTTCACAGTGTTTGTTTACATACATAAACTACTAATCTGATAGTATTTGAGAAAATTGTGTACGGTAAATAGCCGGGTTTCGTCATGTTTTGTCAATCTTTTTTATTTTTGTGAGGTCTGATGCTGCTTAAAGTACCCTGTAACGTGCAAAGGGACAAATAAAGATATTACAATAACTACAACAACAATAACCCTAAGATGTAAAACAGGAACCATTTCTCATTTCACTTATTTTGCTGTGCAGACATGTTGACAAGCAGTGACAAACAGCAACAGACAGTCACAGGACTCATTCAGACAGAGAGAACGGATGGAGAAATGACAGAACAACAGACAAACCACATCTGGAGTTTTTTCACGCTAGATAACAACAAAGCTTAAAGACATTTGATATATTCTGTGATGTTACACGTTAAAATGGATGTGATCAGATGCTATTTTGGCCTTTTTAAATGTTAAAAAGTATAGTAGGAAAAAAAATCTATTTGGAAACAATAATGAATTAGAGGTATAACATTAGCATCAGTATCAGCAGCAATACTGTTTTTGATAGTTTGAAAATGAAATAAGCCGGTATCACCCTTACCTTATCCCAGCATTTTGCTTCTCAAGTAAACTGATCGTGTTTCAAGGCTGCTGAGATACATTTCCTGGAAAACAAGACACTGATTAAGAATAGAATTTTTTTGCAGTGTGTAGAAAAATCCTTTCATTCCAGATACATCTGCTTGTGTGAGTGAATGTGCGCATATGCCACTAGCAAGCATCTGTTCTTGCGTGTGTATGTACCTATGTTGGGGATAAAGTGCATGAAAGGTCACAGGTGCGGTTGACTCAGCCTTTTAGACTTAAGTTTGTGAAGCTGTTCGGTTTCTGCTGCTTACTTCTCGGTCTGGCAGAAATGCTAAGCGTGCTAAATGCAAAGGGCCATCGATGGTTGTAAATGGTGAGCGAGCTGTAGGCTGCTGTAATTCGCTGCCCACGAACAGAGCTGTAAAAGCAGCTGGGCTCCTAGTCAAGGTTGATTGGATTGCAAATAGCATTGAGCGGAAGGATCGGCCCACGTCTGTGGCTATCACCGCTAATGACCTCTGCATTGTGCCTGAACTAGAGCCTGTGACAGTGGCTGCTCAGTGTGGATGAACATGACAAATATGTATTTTTATAATCAACCTTATCATTCCTATAACTAGAATCAAGGATGTTTGTTGCCATGCACTTCCTAAGGTGATTGTTGCAGTATGTCACTTTAAGGCTGCTAAGGTGTTGAATCTCAATGACTGATAGCATGTAGTTTGAACCACTGATGTGACATAAACTATTTTAACAATGTCCTTACTATCCTTCTGGGACTGGAACATGTCAGCTCTATAACAGAGGTCCTTGGTGAATGAGAAAATGCAAGTCATTGCTACCATCACTTGACAGCGGGGGGGAAAAAATGCAAACAAAACTAAATTAACATATATTGAGTTATAGGAAGCATGATGAAGCGTGATAATTCTTTTCCACAAACTGTTTCTTTTGTACAGTTCTTTTCAAAAGACTGGTACAATTTAATTAATCATGCAATGACATAATGAATATGCAGTTATATCATTAAAACACCCAATAATGATATAATACTTGGATTTTTTTTACATGTCTAAAGTAGTGTTGGGTGATATGTCCCCAGTGGCCTAAATTAAGAAAAAGTAAAAAAAAAAAAAACCTCAAGCTTACTGAAGACAAGTAAACAGTCAGCTATTTAATAAGAAACTAATTATAAGCAATAGGACAAAAAACTACAGAAAAACAAATAAATAAGAAATGTTATATACATTGCATATGCATTATATACAAGTAATCAAATTTATAAAAAAAAAATATGCATATCTTCATTGTGTAAATTAAATTTATTTCTTCTTAATGAAGTTACAAAATAGGAGAGGGATTTCTCTCTTTTGTTGTTTGATTAACATGACAGACACCAGGAATATTAGACTCCTGTCACTTTAAGAGCTGTCCTGATGTATACATGTGTTCTTTCTCAGTTGTTTGCTTTCATTTAAGACCTAAATTACTTGCCAAGACGGGCATTTTGACACACAAAAGCGAGTGTATTTACCCGTTCGAGGCTGATAAATCTGCAAAAATACCTCTTAATACAAACGCTCAATACTCCCACACTCTATGAGCACAGTCTTAACGTGGTTGTGCCTTTCTGACAGCACTTGCATATAGAGAAATGAGTTCTCATTTCAACAGCTTAAAATCACTTATTTTTATGACCACATAGCACAACAAAGTCACATGGGTGTGTAACCATGATAGAGATGATTGTGATCTGGTTCATCCTGGTTTTAGTTATTAGTTTCAACTACAAATCTTCTTTGCCGAAGAAAAAAGTCATCTACATCTTGAACGGTCTGAGTAAATTAACAGCAAATTTCCATTCATTGTGAACTATCCTTGGGTGAACCAAGTCTTGTACCTTTTCCCTTTTGTCTGATTTTAAAATATTTTTTAGCTTCAAATCAAATTTTGTAATGCCGTGATTCACCTAATAGCTGGTTAGTGTGACTTTTTAAAAATTCCTATTGAAAAAAATACACATCAAAAGTACTTCCAGAATCAAGACCACTGAAAAAACACTGTTGCACTCATAACTAGTAATAGTGACATTGCTTGAGCAGACACCATTCTTTAGCACATGAAGATCTCGTTGCAAGTCTTATTACAGCTGTAATGTCATTAACATGCTCGTAGGAATTCTAGGTGTTGCCACTGTCATAATCTCTGCTCTTCAAGAACGTCTGTGAAGTTCGAGAACAGCAGCTCGGCGAACAAGCGCAAGAGAAGTGTATGGGAGGAGTTTCCGTGTCGATCTGCAGCGAGTGTATCTGGTGATACTGTGCTTGGCTGCAGCTTTGCACGGCTTTATTCGATCGCCTGTCTGTGTCCCGCAACACGACAACTCTCTCAAGACAGCATTTACCCGATACGTGTAGAAAAGGTACAGAACTGGCCTCTTTTACTTAAACATGGCCACTGATACTCATGCAGATTCTGCACGCCGACGTAATTCTCTCACACGCGTACACACATGCTGGCTTTCACACGCTTGTGTAGTGAGTGTAAGTAATCCCCCCTGCTGTTTCAGGCAGTGACTCATCATAAACATTCATGTGGCTGGCCTCGCTGGAGTACACACCGTCCTGCTAAACCGCACACACAAACACACTGTAGTAACGAGAAATGAAAGCACAGCCTTCTTACTAACAAGCACACGCATGCTTTACTATAAGCTCTCTTGTAACAATAGTAGTTAACAATGGTGCAAAATACTGCCCTAGGCAATATAGGCGGGTTCCAAGAGTGGAAGTGCTTTCTGGTGCAGCATAGAGTGCGTACAAATGCATTCTTTATGTATTTATAGTTTATTATTTAATTTATTATTTAATGTAAGTTCATTATAGAATAATTTCTCATTTTATTTTATTGTTTTATTTCATTTTATTTTACAGTCATGTTTGTAGATTATGGAGATCATTTTATTTTATTGTTGTATTAGTTTCTATTTCATTTAATGTTGTGTTTTATTTTTTAAACATGGGTAGAGAATTTGTGGGGGGGGTTAATTATTGTAGATTATTTCTATTTTTCTTGTTATATTAGTTTGAATTTTTATTTAATTTTGTGTTCTATTTTTTACATATGTAAAGACTACATATCTAGTTGTTATTTCTGTTTACTTTTACTATTTTGTTATTTTATTTCTATTATTTCTATTATTAGAAATAAAAGGTATTTTTTATTTTATACATGAGTGTAAGCGTATGCATCTATATAATTTATATTTTGTTGTTTCTTTAAATTTTTAAATTACTCCTTATTGTATTATTTTGTATATCATTTATAATTATGTATTTTATTTTATTAAACGTGGGTAAAGATAACCCAGGTTTTTTTTTATATATAAATATATTTTATATTTAAATATATTTTATTTTATAAATGTATGTATAAACTACACGTTTTATTTTATTTTATTTTACTTAATTTTTGTTTGAAAATCATATTTTTTGTTGCCAAGGGCTGCATGTGAGTCAGTACCACTATATTGTCACAGTGACATGCGAACATGTTTGCTCACATGCATGCATAGACACACACAACATAAAGCCAGCGGAATGGTTACCCACAGCAGGAAAACCACACGGCATATGTAAATGAGATGCGAGGGAAGTGTGAGTGCACAGCTCCCATGCAAATGTAATGGAGACCTCAAAGACAGAGGTTATAAATAGACTCGCAGCGTGCGGTTGCCTCAATGAACACCACGTCGCTCTTAAAGCGACACGCACGACACATTCTCCTGCAGACGTGCGCACTTCAGGGCACTTGAAAGGGCGATTTGGAGTTCACACAAGCGAATGCTCAAAGCGACATGTAACCCAGTTAAACAGGGGCCTGTGACGTCCGTCTGCACAGATTTTGTATTGTGTGGAGTTTGTTCAAAGTAGACACACTCTTAATCTACTGTATTAAAGAAAGCTCTTTGAAGAAGAGGAGGAGAATTTTGGGGAAAAGTAAGGCATGAGATGTCATTACGGGAATTTCTCAAATAATGGATGAGAGTTTGCCAAGCATGCGGTGTAATGTAAGCATTAGTCTGTTCTCCTTAAAGCGCCAGGCTGAGAGACGCCCTTAAAACTGCCTGTAAAAATGTCATATTTAAACATCACACTGTCAAAGGTTGCTTTGCTAAACCTGTATTCTCCTGCACCAGGGTTCCCTCTCATTTGTGTGCACCTTCTCTCTTTTTTCTTTTCTCGTGTTTACACTCAATTCATGACCTGGAGGTGTTTAATCAGGTTTTGTGCTGTTTTCCATATTGTAGTGATCTCAAGAAACCACCCACCTGCTTCAAAATATTTGCATACAAACTCCATTTGCTATTGCAGAGAGTGCAGAACTTTGTTAAAACACCAATCATGAAGGTTTTTATCCAGATGGCTGCACAGGGTGGTCTGGGGTACACCTAAACCTACCCAACTGTCCAGCCCACCCTGAGGGTCCTATGACCAATCTTATATCGTAAAGCTGAAGTATTTGAGCGCGGCATGATTTTGTCCGGAATCACCCCCTGTACCTTTAATATAGTGCAACATTTGAGAAAACCATTTGTAGTGGGGTCCGAAAACATAATGCCCTGGGCATTATAAATTGTGCTCCTTTAATTCCATAATGCACTGCAATAATGACTGTACAACTGAAGTTGCTGAATATTTTCGTTCTCAGTGAGCTATTTTAATGGAGTAGTTTATTTCTATAACACCAAAAATTCACTTTTTGCAGGATTCAGTGAAGAATATTAAAAAAATGAAATTAAAACCACCAGTAGATGGCGGCAAATCTTGATCCAATCACTTAATTGATTCGTTCAAAGCAACCGATTCATTTAAAAACAAAGCTGTCTTTATAAATGGGTCACTGAATTATTGACTCATCCAATTTCTTAAAAAATGCTGAATCATTTAGGAACAAAACTGTGTTGATTAATTGGAGAGACCAACAGTTCTGCTCTGACTGTTTGGAGATATTTTTGTTGGTGGAATAGAGAAAAAAAAGTCAAAATTGACAATACTGTGTCTAAAATGGGCATCACCTAATATTAACTTTAATATAGCCCATTCTGTTGTATATTTATAAAAAAAAAAGGCTATTTATACCAGCCTGTTGGACTGTGAAAACTGGACTGTCTGTCCTAAAACCAGACAGATGGCCGCCCTAGGAATAATGTAGGTAGTAGTGAATGAGTTTATAGGGGATTATTTAGATACAACCTTGCTTTCTGTTGTAGTGACTATAAAACTTTGCTCACCAAGCAATTCCGTTGGTTCAAAATCCTGCTTCACATAACTATGAACATAAAATAGGTTATAATTGTTTATGTTGTTGCATCACACTGCTTTTTCAGGTTCGGTGTGGACAGACAACAATCCTGCCTTGTTAGGGCACTTCTAAGGTGTTTTACAGCCTGGTATCAGGCTGAGCGTCGCTTGTTCAAACGCAAACTAAGACCATATGGTAGCCTTACCACATGCAGTTATTATACATCAGGTTCCTTCCACTGTCATGGCCACTGTGCCATATACAGCAACATAGTAATCTTGAGATCTGATTTAATAATCCTTGAATTCATTACACAGAGGCACTCCCATTGAACACTGACTGCAGATGAGAGTAATTCTAAGTGTAGTACCTGTGTAAATATTCTCACTGATCCTAGAACTGTTCTCGTTTCCCCCTCAAATCACTTGAAATACAGCGCCATCTGGCGTCTAAAAAACAGCACTGCTTTATCATTATCCTCGTTTGATCTAGCTCAAACAGTATGTGTATAGAAATAAACGCAGTCAGTTATCAATGCAATATGTTTCCTTTGAATTTAATATCCTTTACATAATCTGACTGTATGGCGTTTCTGAATTCTGCAGAGTCCTTATATACTCTCAATTATGTATGAATGAGTTTTTTTTTATGTCAGCACAAAGCTAGTTTGGTCTTCTTTCAGGCTTGTCTAACAGTAGGGGGTCTGAAGGAGCAGCGGTCCCATACACGCTTTTGAGGAGTCATAAGGGCTTTGAACGTTTGAAGATTGGCAGAAATAGACTCTCCCATCCCTCTCCCATGTTCTTGTCACTCACTCTCTTTCTCTTTTATTTTCTCCCTTTTTTGCAGTTGTATCTATTCATCTGCCTTTGTATCTCTGCTTTGATTCTTTTTCATAGACATGATGTTTTTTTCTGTCTGTGAGACTGTGTGAGGCTCAATTGCAGGGGTTAGACTGGAGGTGTTGTAAAGTGAAAACCTACGCATATGAAGTGTGTAGGTGCTTGATTAATTTGCTTGTCCTATCTAACTGCGGATAAACAGACCGGAACGAATTCTGCTTTTATGTATTTTTTCTTGTACTGTAGCCCGCTTTGTGAGCTATTTGCTTTGTGAGCACAGAATATGTTTGTTTAACACTAAATAGCTCACAAAGTCACAAAGCTCTGATTCTCTGAACCTTCTCATTCAATGCCAGACATTTCTGTAAATGCTGTGGTCAGAAAGAGCATGCTAAGAATGACGCAGTGTCTGCACATGAAGGAATTTTCCAGAGTTTGATATGTAAATTAAACTAAAGCTTAAAATATAACATTGTAGTTTATATATACATATTTATTTACTGCTGGAAGCATTTATAAATATATATACATATTGAATACATAAATATACAGTCTTGGCAGTCGTGGCCTGATGGATAGGGAGTTGGACTTGCAACCCAAAGGCCGCGGGTTCAAGTCCCAAGTCCGGCAGGGATTGTGGGTGGTGGGAGTGAATTCCCAGCACTCTCTCCACCTTCAATACCACGACTGAGGTGAGAC
>JAUMHE010000072.1:7031737-7057554 GCA_032359235.1 Enteromius mattozi
CTGTGTGTGTGCACGTTGGATGGGTTAAATGCAGAGCACAAATTCCAAGTATGGGTCACCATACCTGGCCACATGTCACTTCACTTTCACTTTTCGATATACTGTGTAAATTGAAAAATAGTAAAAAAAAAAATTGAAATTGAAATTAATCAATTTCCATATGTGCATAACTCAAATAAATGCTGAGTATATGTATGTATATATACATATCCAGGCTGTGCACAAAAAAAGGTTTTACTTTGGAAACATTTTCAATTTTTGTTAAATTATTGCAAAGAAATGGCATTGAATTGAATAGTATTTTCAAGTAAAACATGCCGTTTTATTTTATATGTATGTGTATATATATATATATATATATATATATATATATATTACAACTGTAATATTAACAGTATTGGAAAAATAATGACAAATAGTAGTTACTTTTTATAATATTGTACTTCATCACCCTCCCCCACCCCCATATTATATTATTTAGCATTAGTTATTATAATGCTATAGTATTTCTATTTTGAAATACTATTTTGAGCTTTTTATTTGTATTATGTATTTATATTTTGAAATAACCTTTTATTTTTATGTTTTGCATTTACATTTCTTTCTTTTTTAGTCCTTTTTATGGGTTTTTTTCATTTTAGTAATTGCAGCTTTATTTTAACTTTTTAAGTAAGTTGTCAAAACAATTTTCATTTTAAATTTTTTTAACATTTTTAATTTTTCGTTTTAATGTAAGATTTTCAAGTTAATTTGTTCATCTAATATTAATATTTTTAGCTTTATTTGAATTAAAGAAATAGTTTAAGTTAACACTAACAACAATGGCCTCCTCTGATACACCCCCCTTCATTTTTGCTCTTTTACTGTACTGACATATTTACAGCTATTTCATGTTCCTATTTCTCATATTTCTGTTTCTAGCAATCCTGTAGTTGAAAATAGCTTTCAAAAGTTTTGTTTTCAGGCGATGGTAAACAAATCCTTGACAGAAAAAAGACCAGAGTGCCAAACGAAAGCGCATACACATTGACATGATGGGATGACAATGTCAGTCAAGATTGTCAGAGAAAAACAGCACCTATGAGGCCCTCAGCACTGAGTGAGAGGAAGAGAGAGACAGACACAGAATGAGAGAAGTTAAAAGGAATGAGGTCAGCCTGGGGTACGACACGGTAACCCGAGAGAAGTACCTGCCCCTCACACTATCCATTACTGCTGCATTTGTCCCAGCTGAGCACAGCAGGAGAAACGCAGGAAGCACAAAGCTATCTCTCCATCAGTCCCTCACAATGACCCAAAGACGGCCCTGAATGAACCTGTCACGGATTGAGTTTTACTACTTTGAGTGTGACCAGGAGCTTTGAGTGGATTTTTAGGCAGTTGTAAATGAGTGTGTGTGTGTGTGTGTAGAAGAGATATCCACTTCCCTTCCTCCTGTTGTACCTCTCCAGTAGTTTTGTACAAAGGGAACGTATTGAATGGTGATTGTAGGTTGAGTGACAGGCTTTGTGATTGTTAATGACACGATTGCGCTTGTCATGATTTATTTGTGACTATATCTACAGCTGAGGTATCAATGTTCAACTGCCCTGGTAAAATTCTCAGCATCTTCTGAGAAGCACTGCATGTAAGTTTATTTTCAAACAACAGTGATTGTTTATTCTTTACATAGCGAAGGTTGGCAGACTTTTGAATAGTAGTGTAACTGTAAATATTCATGTATGATATGAAATGTGAAATGAGATTTATGTTTATATCTCAAAAAATAATCTAAATATAAATCTTAAACTTGACGTTTAGAGAAAAAGCTATCTGTCAAATTGCACATTATGTGTAGTATGTATATTAATTCATTAAAAATAGATTAGATTGAAGTTTACTTCATAATGGCTTTTATATTTTAGCATATTTCTGTGAAAGTGTTTTTACATTGTACATGTTTTTTTTTCCCTTGTATGACAATTTTTACTAAAACATTAATGGCCCTTTATTTTTATTATAATTTTTTTACATTCAGGACCTCATAATATTATTTCTAAAACATATACTTCCAGAGTTGTAAGGCACATTATTAAATAACATTACAGTGTACGAACCAAAGCCGTCTTTCATTAATATTATACCGAGACATCCGTCCTCCAGTATGAGTCACTGGTTTTCTGTGCTTGTTTCATGTATAAATATTGCTTTTTCCCTGGCTGAATAAGCTAGTCCTGTCTCATTATGTTAAATGGTGGAATGAATAGACTGTAATATTGCTGTGGAAACAGGGAGCATCCCTCAGCACCGAGACTGTGTGAAGTCATTTCTCATCATTATAAACGCAGCTACTCGCTGCACGGCTGCTTGCACTTTGTGAGATATATATATGTGTATTTGTGAAGCGGATTCTCATTGGGTGACTCCAGCCATCTGACTTTAGCTGAGATGAACTCATTGCTGCTCCTCTATAGATCGGTGAAATAACTGAGCTGCTGTAGTAATGATGTCATCACCTGCCTCTCAGCTCTGACCTTGAATGAAGAGAGTGACTGAGCATGCTCACTGTGCTGCTCTGTGTGTGTGTGTGTTTGAACGAAGGAAGGCTTTCAACCTGCTGTCCTATAATGCGCGCACACACACATACACCTGCTGCTGAATTCCTTTGAGGCACTCCATCTTGTTTCCTCTCTGTCCGGTGAGAAAAGAGAGATGGTGTCTACCATGCCACTTCCATCTGTAGAAGAAAAGCACCGTGATTACTTTGTGTGCAAAGCATATGGTGCACCTTATGACAGCGGTATGAGGCATTCATGCATCAGTATGTTTGAATGTAAATGGCTTGATTTGACATAAAAATGCCTTTGTGATATCAAATAGGTCTGATTAGGTCCGTTCATTTCATTTCAGAATGAAAACACATGTTCATAGAAATAGTTTATCCTAGGTTCTTATCCTAGATCATTTACTCTCCCTCATGTTACTTTCTTTAGTGGAACACAGAGAGATTTTGAAAACAGTACTGGTTACTTTTATTTCATGAAACTATACACTACTCTTCAAAAGTCTGGGGTCAGTAAGTGTACAAACAAAAAACAAAACCTTTATCCAGCAGTGATGCATTCTGTTGACCATAATGACAGAAAAAAAGACATTAAAGGACTTTTGTATTTATCAAAAAATCTAAGAAAAAAAATGAATCACCAAATCAGCATTGTAGAATGATTTTTGAGGAGCATGTGACACTGAAAATGTAACTTTGCCACCATTAATAATTAATAAAAATTTAAATCTTTTAAAATAGTAAAACTAATCTATTAAAATCTCTTAAAAATTAAAACGTCTATTAAAAGTAAAACATTTTAAAATTGTAATTACTGTATATTTGAATATATTTAAAAAATAAAAATGGGAAAAAAAAAACAAATTAATCAAATAAATACAGCCTTGGTGAGGATAAAAGACTTCCTTCAAAATCAGTAAACAGTTTTATAAGTCATCAGTCTTTCCAATCTGCTTAAACTGTGAGTCATCTGTTGTGACTCATTTATATCAGAGTCAAAAATGTATTAAAACTTAAGTTTTTGCTTTGTTTATTTTACATGGTCAGTATTTCACTAAAATGTGAAACATGTTCTCAGTACACCCACTGTTAGTAGCTGTGGAAAAAGTTGATTCACCTCCTTGATCACACAGATGTGGCTCCATCATGTCCGTCAGTTTATAGGAAAGTAAGGAGGGATTTTAAAGCCCTCTGCAAAGGGCCGTTCACCCCTAAACTTTCCCAAATCTTCTTGATGGGTCACCCCTCCATCATCCTCTCTGTTCTTCACTCTCCCTCTCTTCCTATGTTCTGTCTCTTTCCCTGCTAACCGAGCTCCGCTACAAAGATGGTATTGGCTTACTGCTTGTCCTATATCTGCTCATGGGAACCTTACACGCCACACTCTGTTGTGTAACACACACATACACTACTCTCCTCTGAAATGGACTTTGTGGAGCAGACTTGCACGAGAATACAAACATGTTTCAGAAACCATAAATGGGTACAGGGAACTGGGATCTTGTTCATGTGTGCCTGCTTGTCTGAGTGTGTTATATTGCTGGCAACATTTAAGGTATGTCTGAATTAATCATTCTCCTTTAGTCTGATTTGAAAATTTCCCATGTGACGATAAGGGGATACGATCAGGGCTTTAGAGACTGAGGGTGATGCTGCATTAGAATAAAAGTTGAACCTTTACATGATGAATTTGATACCATTTTGAACTCCCTTAAACTAAATAACTAAATTTTCTGAAGGGTGAAATTCACAGACATAGTGATATGGTGTTGTAGTTGGTTGCTTTGTAGTTTTTAAGGGTTCTGATCTGTTAATGCATTGTGATGTGGTTGTTAGGGTGTTCTGGATGGTTGCCAGGGTGATGCTGTGCAGTTGCTGAGGTGCTCTGATGGATTTGTTAATTTGGTTGATAGATTGTTTTGTGTGGTTATTTGGATGTGGCTAAGTGGTTGCTATCATATACAGAAAAGTGGTTTAAAGAGTGGTTTTAAGCCATTGAAGTGAAATCAGCAGTAAAGAAAATTTTTTCATTTAGCTATGTGCAGTACAAGGGTTGTCAGAGAGGTACGTGCATGTGAAGATGGTGCTCATAAATTGTGGAAACATTGAACAGCGATATTTTTGCAGCTTTACGGGGCTTGAACAGTTAAAAACACACCCTTGTATGTGCCAAAATGTCCTTCTTTGCCAGTATCCTTGTAAACACAGTAATTTAGGTCTTTAGTGAAAGCAAACAGCTGAGAAGGAAAACATGTAACAGTGCATTAGATCTGGGCAGCTCTTAAAGTGACAGCAGTCTAATATTCCTGCTGTTCTTCATGCTAGTCAAATAACAAAAGAGAGAAAATCTCTCACTGCTCTGGACTAAATGACTTTTGTAATTTTAATAATAAGAAATATATACATTTCATTTACACCGGAAAAAAATTCACATAGAAAAATATGCAGTGTTTTTATACATTTGATTATTTTCTATAATGTATGTACTAGCATTTCTTATTTGTTTATTTATTCTTATTAATTTCTGTGGTATCAAAAATGTGGATATCATAATTAATGGAAGTAAAAAGCAAACAGCAGGTCTGTGTTCGGTGCTGATTTGATCTGATTCTTATTAGATTCTGACAATGATCTGGTGAGTAATAACAGAAGATATAGCAACTTTATTTCATTTCTGCTGGTGGCAAAAAATGTGGAATTGAAAAAAAATATTTCCCGCTTAGTGTCACTTCCTATATCTATATCTGGTATTTTTGTTTTAGGTTTGGTTATAAATGTTAAGAGACCCAGATCTACTTTGAGCCTCTCAAAAGAGTAAGAAACATTGTAGGCCTCAAGTGCTAAGATATTTCACAGAGATTTGAAATGACTTCTGTGGGAAAATGATAAGAAAATTCTGGTTCCAGTATGTCTGTCCATCTGTCAGGCAGTATGCCACCTCTGAAACACACTGTACAAGTAAGAAGTAGGTAATTTCTTAGAAGAACATTATGGTACAAAACACATTGGTACTGTAGAAATGACTTGTGTTCAACCAAACCAAACAAGTCAATGTTTGGTTGACAGTTGCAACAGTGGTAGATGTTGTAAGCATTTTTGTCGTTCTACACATACATGTCACCTTAAACACTGACCTGGCAGTTTTGTTTACCCAACACCAACTCCTAGAGCTAGAGCTGATAGAAACTTTGAGGGAAGTGACATTCAGGGAAATGTTTAAATGGTGCTGGCAGTGTGAGCTGTATCTCATAAAAAGACTGAGCTTGCAGAATTACCCCATCGTTGTTTATGACTTGTGGCTACAGCCGCAAACATGTGACACATGAAAGGGGAAAAAGCATTAAAGTGAGAGTAATAGTGTTTGAAGGTGTCTTTTTTTCATATTAAAACAGCTCAATAGATCTGATATCACCATGCAGCAACAGGATTTAGATTTAACCTCTGATTTCTGGAAACTCAAAATAGATTCATTGGAATTAGTATCATGCTTGGTTACCTATTGATGAACAGCACCTGGTGTAATAATTTTCTCACTGTAGTAATGCAATTCTCCTCATGGCTCTGGGTTGGATTGATCATTCACGCTGTGCTCGTAGTAACACTCTGAAGCTCATCTGATTTGTGGAATTGAGACATTTCGAGGTAGGATGTTCAAGCTGTAGAATCTGCAGTACAGTATATTTAATTTTAGTGTATTTGACAATTAACCTGTATTTGGATCCTCTGCAAATCAGCTGGTTTTAGTGAGTACTAGTACTACAAAAGGGTAATTCCACTGCAACAATCAGTTATGTGCAAAACACGACCAGATTCCAGCAAAAAACCTAAAGTGAAAATGTGTGATGCCACACAGTCAGCCAGTAAAAAAAAATGTATGATGATAATTATACAGTCTTGTCAACTGGGAGTTTTCTTGAATGATTAGGATATGTTGTTGTGCTACTTTTATATATAAAACAGAAAGATGACATCAAACAACATTCAGAAGCATTTATATTTTCCACCATTTGTGTTGTGCAACAATAAACATTTTTAACAATAATATGCAACATTGTTTTCACATGGTATTATTAAGTACGTGTAAATTCATAACGTAATGATATCTAATAATAATATTAAAACAAGTTATGAGTCATGATGTTTAAAATCACACCTAATATTACTTCTGGTTTGTTCATCATACTGGAAATGGAAGATCAAGTGAAATGCATTGCATTGTAGTATTGCATGCAGTGTGCTGTCATATATACTACACATTCTGGAAAATTAAGTAGGATATCTGAATAATTTTACATAACAGATAAAAAAAAAAAGTTTTCCGACTTTTGTCTAATTGTCTGGTTTTATTTTTAAAATGTAAGAAATGCAGAGGCAGCCTCTTTTCTTTTTTTTTATGCAATAGCCTACTGTTTGTGAAACAATAAAGGCATACTTCTTAACTTTAAATAATTTTAAAAGCTATATACCCATGAAACTATGAACAATTTTGTTTCAATGCCCTGCCTTTTCTATTGAATTGTAAAAATGATGCGGTTAAACATGATTTCCTTATGATATATTAGGAGTGAGTGACCTACTAACCTAAACGGCTGCATTAGTTATCATAGCAACCTGCTGTATGTCAGTCATTGTATTCAATATTTCTCTTGGTATTTAGGGTCAGCATTATAAAAGCAAACTGTTGTTGTAACCTACAAGTTAGAGCACTGCTGTAGGCTGTTAATGTGTGAAAATATGAATTCAACAACAGCAATCACCATCTTAATCCTAATTTGAAAGGCTATGATAATGTATCTGAAAAAATAAAAGATTTTACAAAAGAGTTCCAAAATACACTGAAAATATGTGCAATTTGTGCTAATATTTTAAATTGTGTGTGGGGCACATTTTATTATTTGCACGTCAATGGCAAAATGTGCATAGTGAATAATACGTTACTATACTATACATAGTAACATACAGTACATGTAGTATGTTTAAGTAGTTTAGTTTATTGATTAATAAATCACATTTAAAAACAACAGATGTTCTGTGCAGAAAATATACAACAAGATTAAAATGA
This sequence comes from Enteromius mattozi, assembly GCA_032359235.1. NCBI lineage: Eukaryota > Metazoa > Chordata > Actinopteri > Cypriniformes > Cyprinidae > Enteromius > Enteromius mattozi. The sequence continues at coordinate 7,039,342 of JAUMHE010000072.1, forward strand.
AATAAAAGACCAGACAGTATACATAACTGAGAAAATTTACACTCTGAGGAAGAGTTAAAACACAAAGAGAAATAAGTCTTTGAACACAGAAGTATAAGGTGCAGATAAAAAACAGAGAAGAAGTCTATTTCAGAAACCTGATTATCTTTAACTTTAAAACATGAAGCTAAGCTGAGAGTAGAAATTGACTACATGATTGAAGGGGTCTTTAAAAAAAATTGTAATGAAGCATATATAAAAGCGTTTAAAACAAAGAATAAGAAACTAATAAGATTAAGAAATAAATTGTGTCTCTGAAGAATATAACCTAGCGAAAGTATAGGCTAAATAATGCAAAAAGAAGAGGACCCAAAATGGAACCCTGCAGAACACCATAAAAGATTTGAGCATTAGGTAACACTTGTTACACATTACATGTACTTACTGTTATAATAATTAATTGTGCATATTTTCATGCAAGTAACCCTATAAGCCAAATCCTAACCATAACCTTATAATAAGTACATTTAGTTAATTAATATTACTCAGTACTTAAATGTGTAATTACACTGTAACAAGGACACCTTCGGAAAAAAAGGGTTATTAGTAAGTATTATTTTGTTTCATAAACAGTTGTGTTGACTGTCTATAGCACTTATGTCTTGGTTTTCTCCACTGTTGCGTTTAGGTTTCTCACTCGTTCTCTCCCTCGTTCACATGTTCACACATCCCACTATCTGTCCTCGGTCTCAGACTCCTGTAGCACTAATGGCTGTTGTCACAAGTTTTACTGCACCCACCCGCTGCGACCATCTGTCTGGTCTCTCTCTCTCTTTCTTTCTCTCTCTTGCTCGCTCTCTCTCTCTCATCAGTGATGCTTTATCAGCACGTCTGCCAAAATACAATGTTGCCAAAGCAGTACAGAGGATAATTAATCTGCAGATTTGGACGATATGGCAGAAGTGTACACTTGTTAATCACCGCAAAGAAAGCCCGAAATGACATTGACATATAACCATGACCTCTCCTCTTCCTCATTAGCATCACAACTTAAAACTTGCTTCTTAGGTGTAACTAGGAGATGGGTGCAAATGGGCATTTTGTGGTGTAGAAAAAGTGTAGCGAAAGACTGTAAAGCTGAAATAGAATAGATTGTATTTTATCTTATATAGAATAGAATGATATATTTTTGATTTTTTTAAATTTATGATTAATTTTAGATTTCTTCTTTTTGTCATGATTGTTATTGTTGTTATTTTGTGCCATTAAAGTCTAGAGAGATTTAATTTTGAAATGCATATATTTGATACAATATATTATGGTAACACTTTATTTTACAGTTTCACCTATTAGTTGCTTATTAGCATGCATATTACTAGAATATTAGCCATTTATTAGTGCTAATTAAGCACATATTAATGCCTTATTCTACATGATCTTATTTTACATTTTAAAGTGTCACCTATATTAAATACATTATATATATAAATAGATATTAATCTGCACTTTATATATAATCTAATTTATTTTAAATGATTAAAAATATATTAAATTTAAATGAACTAGTTTTTCATTTTTAGAGACGTCTTAATTTTGAAATGCGTATGTATTATAAAATATATTTTATAAATAATTTTTTCTAAACAATTATTATACTGTACAGTAAAAAAATAAGATTTTGAAATCTATATATTTGATCAAATTTACTATAAATTATCTGGTAGTACATTATGTGAAGAAATATATAAATCTATAATTATTAAAATTCTTATGTGTTTTAATTTTTTTTTATTATTACTTAAATGCAAAAAAATCTCGCAACTTCTATCTTATATAGAATAGAATTGTATTATTTATTTATTTTTATTAATGGTTAATTTTAGATTTCTTCTATTTGCCATCATTGTTGTTGTTATTTTGTGTAGAGATTTAATTTTGAAATGCATATATTTGAAAATATGTTAAATACATTATATACAAACAGATATAAATCTGCACTTTATATATATTTATATATATATAAACTTTATATATAAACTTCTATTTTTTTCTATTCGTTAGTTTCGTAATCCAGCACTTTCTGGATGTTTGTTATTCCTAAGAAAGGCTGAGATGAACCTGAAATCAGCCTTTTTTTATACATGGCTTCCTGTTCCGAAAGATTAGTTGACTAGTCAACTTTTAAAAATTATTTTTGCACATCCCTAGTTGCAACACAAATGCTGCATAAGCAGAGGGCATGTCATTTGGAAATAGATTGCTGCTATCTAATCCTCTGAAGGCAACAGTTTATTTCTCACGTAATGCCCCAGAGATAAATGATACACGGCTTCCTTGCTGCAATCTGCAATCTGTGCTGTGGAGTCCTACTTCTGAATACTGATCTAATATCTGCACTTCTGGGAGTTGAGGGATGTGATGTCATTCCCGCTTTATGCCTCGTGGAATACCGCAGGTGGTTACTGAAAGAAACCAAACAAAGTCTAGCAGCAGCTACGGTGCATGCTGATCTGAGAGCAGCTAATAAGGACCATCATTATTTAAAGAGCACACTCACTGTATACCCACACCTCCGCCTTTGTGTTGTCTTGTTACTCTGTTTCCATAGCGGTACGTTCTGTGTTGTGAGCGTCTGAAGGGAGTGGAGCTGCAAGATGACAGAGTTGCAGTAGTATGAGTGTGACTACTAGGGTAAATGCACCTGAGTGCATCTGTATGTGGATCATGTTCGCTCAGCGCTTAGTTCACGGGATCGGGACAGGACGGGAATTCAAGGGTAGGAAGGTGTCCTGTTTGTGACTGTACAGGTTGCTGGCTCTGGATTATTGAGTAATATATGTTTGTTTGTGTGTGCGTGTCCACAGGCTGTGCTGGAGGCCTGCGCTGAAACTACGAGTCGCGTTGGGATTGTAACGACTTCAATGGGCCGCAGCACTCACTGAAACACTGGAGGCAACTGAATGAGGTACGACAACACACACACACACACATACATATACACACATACACTTACGCCTTTTGATAGCAGTGACCTTTAATTCTACATTTTACTACTCCAGTCAAGGCATTATCTGGAGCGCAATTGTAAAAATAACTCTTGCTTAAGCTGTGTCCTACTCACCCGTCAAATCAGGCCCTGATTGGTGGAGCAATAATACAGATCTGCCTAGCAACAGGGCTGTTTACCAAACAACACAGCTGGGGCTGAAAGCAGCGCTTTCACGTAAAACACCTCCAGGAAAAAAGCTAGCTAGCGCAAGCCGCTTGGGACAACACTGCTTTAATGATTCATGCTTGCAGCACAGTCGGTTGCAGGCGTACTGTAACATGCAGGTTTACTGTAGCATGCTCACACACTGTCGTGTGCACGTGCAGCGGGCTCGTAGACAGCAGTTAAGAGTCTCATTAGCAAGTAATAAACGTGTTCTTGGAAGATATGTGTGTATGTGAATAGGCTCATGTTCTCGAGAGTGTATACACAGTCTACTCTAGTTTAAGTGCATTATATTAAGTGCATTTATTTGCATTAAATTCTTTTTGTTGTTGTTGTTTTTCTGTGATTTTTGTGTTGGGTTTTTTTCTGATTTGTGAATGAATCGCTAAAGTGCCCCCTGCTGGTGTGATATACATTGTGGAGCAAATCCTTTATACTTTCAGGATTGGAATATCATTTTAAAATAATAGTGCTGTTGTTTATAGATTGATAGATATAAATTTAAGTATTATAATTATTGAAAGAGGAATTTAAAATTTGTGTATCTGATAAAAGTATACCAGAAATTATATATTAACGCATCATTTATCAAATAAATATAGAATTTAAATTATTTTATATATTTTTATTTTCAATTAAATGCAATTTTATTATTTTGTTTTAAAAAGGGGAGAGAAAATGTAAATATGAAATGCATATATCTGCTAAAAGTATAGCAGAAATTATATATACATACATATTTTTTTTTTATTATTTTAAATATTTTTTATTTTTTAATAATAAATTTTATATGTATTATTATTTTTATTATTTTGTGTTGAAAAAGTGTAGAGAGAGGTTGAAAATTCAACTGCTTCAAAAAGCATTTTAAAAATATACTCTTTAGAAATGTAATAGAAACATTTTTGCTCATTGACTCACTTTTAAGCCTTTACATAAAAGGAAAGTTATCCAAGTTATGATACACTGGATGCAATTCTGAGTAGTATGATCTTCATGTTTTACAAAAACTTGAAAAAGTTAAAACACACAAATTCATGTTAATTTTTCAGTTCAGTTTTTCTCTCAAAGTGATATGCTTATAATAGAATTTCTAAAAAGATGTGTTAAATTAGTCCATTAATCACTGACTGATCAAGGCTGATGGTAGATACTGAAACTGACCCAAGGGCAGTTACTAAAGTGTATCAGCAATAAATTCTGTTACAATCTCAAATTGGCCAAATATGAAGCGATTAATTAGCCTAGCCAATATATCGGAGCATGACTCAAAAACTCAGGGAACGAGAGACAAATTGCCACACAGACAGCTCTAGTTCGCAGGCGGGTCTGTGAATGGCTTGATATCGGCTCATTTTGAGTGTAATCAATGAAGACATATCAAAATTAGTACTTCATGAGCTGAGGCTCTCTCTTCTGTCTGTTTTTCTCTAGGTCTCACTCTGTTTTTCATCTCTGACAGCTCTACTATCCCAGTAGCTCCTCTAACCAATCATGGGCTTTTAGAGTAAAAGCTCTCCTCCAGTTAAAGGTCACTGGACTCTTAGTGCGCATAGTGAAGCATAGCAATTCATCACACTCATGCTACTGCGCTTCCTAATGTGTTTTGAATGTCCTAATCTTCTGTTAAGTGTTAATATGGCAAAGGTGGGGTTCGGTGATGTGTTTTCCTTTTGGTTAGTTCTCAAAAGCCTCTTTAAAAAAAAAAAAGCCCAAATGGATGACAAATTGAAGTTTTGAGTGCATTGGAATGCTTCAAAGTACATTTAGATAGTGTTATGTCATTATAAAAATATGGAGGATCTGCCAGATCAAAGCATGATGTGCTTATGAAAACATTAAAGGGATAGTCGATGCTGTCACGATTTACTGACCCTCATGTCAATGTAAACCTATATGTACTGTATTTTTTTTCTCTTTGGACCCCATTGACTTTTATTGAAAAATCTATTTTTTCTAAATATCTTTTTTTATGTTCCACAGAATAATCTCAGTCGTACAATTTAGGAACGGCAAGAGGATGAATAATGATCTTTCAGTAAAATTGTCACTTTAAGCTAGACAACTGTGTTCTTTATATCTATACACTAAAAAATATAGGTTCCAAATGTGACCGTGGTCCACAAAACCAGTCACAAGGGTCAAATTATTGAAATTGAGATTTATGCATCATCTGAAAGCTAATGTATGGTTTCCATTAATGTATGGTTTGTTACACTCTCAGAAATAAAGGTACAAAAGCTGTCATTGGGGCGGTACCTTTTCAGATGTTTGTACCTAAATGATTCATTTTGGTATCTCAAAGGTACATATTAGTACTTAGTGTACATATTTTAAGCTAATAGGCACAAACATGTACCTTTTGAAAAGGTACTGCACCAGTAACAGCTTTTGTACTTTTATTTCTGAGAGTGTAGGATAGGGCAGTATTTGGATGAGATACGACTATTTAAAAATCTGGAATATGAGGGTGCAAAAAAAAAAAATCTAAATATTGATAAAATCACCTGTAAAGAACACTGCTATTTCAAAATGAAGAACCCTTTGTCCTTTGGAAAGGTTCCATGTGTTAAAAGGTCTTCACTGAACCATCAATGCCAATAAAGAACATTTTAAGAGTAGAATTCAAGTAATTTTTTTGTCAGGAGTGTGTCTTGCACACATGACTCTTTTGAAGTTTGGGTGCTGCAGAACCCAGCCTTGTGTTTGCGTAGTGTGTATGTGTGAGAGAGAGAGTTTGGTGAGTGTGCGAGGACAGCAGTGCTATTCTTGGCGGTTGGGGGAAGTCTTGGCTCCCGGGCGCATGGGAAAAGTGTTCTTGGCAGGAGTAGCAGTGGCATTCCATTGTGCCTGAGTCCCTCTCCCCCTCAGCACTTAAAACTGTGTCCTTTCACACCGTGATCTCAGCGGAGTGCTTTCTAGAAAGAGGGAGAATAAATAAATTACTAGCATAAACACGAAAGCACCTTGGAATCCAAGCGTTCACATAGAGATGCACCCATTCACACCTGTTCGCACACTTTTCTCCTTTTAATTTCTAACGTTCACACACATACTCGTATCATACTTCCATTTTCCATCTTCCTTTTTTGTACAGATTTGAATGCCAGCTTCAGAATAACACAAACCACATTCACCGCTGTCATAAACATGTTTCTCAGCACACTGGCCCTCATTCGCTGGAGCCGCTTGGAAGTCAAGGGTTCTGGAACATTGAAAGAAGGTCAGAGCAATAAACATTCAGCTCTCCGACATGCTGCGATGTTGCTCTCCCAGAAAATAATTTGAAAATCATTTGACCTTTGACCTAGGGGTGGGAATCAGCAGGAACGGGGCGATTTAAAATGAAGGAATGTTGCAATACCAACTAATTGACATAATATGGTGGTATGGAAGTTTTCTGAATGGCAGGCACTTGTTTTATACCTTAAAATATTCTTTATAGGGCCTGTTTTTGACTGCAGAGTTTGTTTTGTTGGTGTAGTTCATGTAGTCAAGGTCATATTTTGTACTTCAAACTGGTTTAGGGGATGTGCGTGTTCATTTTTCTCAGCTGCCATGTGCATCAGGCATAAGCTGCATCTGCTGCACGTGTTTGTCAAGATCTGTGATATACTGCATCTCCCTACCTTCTTGTCCATATTTGTCCATACTTTTGGGGCAGGAAGCCGTTTAATAAGCGGGATAATATACAGCTAACAGGTTGTTATCACAGAATAAGCAGAATTCTGCGATAACAACCTGCTAGCTGTATATTATCCCTTACATAAATACGCGCACATGCATGTACATATTGTGAAAATAATTACATGAAAATATGTATATTTATATAATATATATTTAGAAATATATTTAATATATACATGCATGTGTGTGTATTTAAATTTACATAATAAATATACACAGTACACACATATTATGTAATCAAAAACTATTCATTATTTTGAATGCGATTAATTGTGATTAATCATTTGACATAAATGTAATAAAAAAAAAACACACTTTTTTATAAGTTACATTGTAATTTTGTGATGCCTTAATTCTCTTTTAAAGTTATTGTTTGTAGCTTTTAGTTTTACGTTTTATTTATTAATTTAATTAGGTAATACCTATCCAAGGAGCTGTCCTTACATGGTTGGAAATAACTCTCTTAGAATAACTCTCTCTCTTTATGAATATGACTGCTGAGTAAACTAACTTTAGTCTTATTATTCTCAACAATACACTAATGCTTGCCCTAATAATACATCCATTCTTCATACACACACACATTGACAAGTTTACTCTTTATCCAAACAACCTCTTACACTGAATGGCTTTTAGGGACTAAGGAGCACAAGTGTTTGCTTTTGTTTTTCTTATCACCGAAGTGGTATATTTAAGCTGAGTCTGAAACTAAACAACTGTTTTCTTATTCTCAGGTGGCAGAGGTCTTATGTCTGACACAATGGGTCAGAAGGTCAGACTGTTACTTCCGAAAATCTAGACATCAGTTGCGTACAGTGTGAATTTAGTACTTGATTTCACAAATAGTTTTAACATTCCATCACACTAGACATAAATACTGATGCTATCTTCAAACTCTTTAGTTACATGTTACCAGCCAGGATGATTTCTGACTGCAGCTCGTTCTTGGAAACCAATTATATGTTATATTATACCTCCAAACAAGCTCTGTCAGGCCAGGGATTTGGTGGCGTGTGTGAAAGGCGACCCGCTGACCCTGTGCCGGTGTACACGAGCGCTGAGGTCAGAGGTAAGGAGCTCGATGCAGAAGACGCATAAGTCATATCTAGTGTCGTTTTACATGAATTACATGATGAACACAGATGACTTTTTCAACATGCGGGCTGATAGAGGTTATTTTTAAAAGCAGGGTCAAGGAGAAAGAGCCGAGCAATCAGTTTGAAGTAATATTCTGAGAAGTGTTGCTGCTGTAAGCATTCATTCGTCCTCGATCCTGATGTATTGAGTTTATGTGTTGACATTTTCTGGAGTTCTGTCCTCCTGATTACTCACAGTAATTAATCATCAATATCCTGCCTTGCAACCCACATTACAGAGCATGTTTAAGCAACAGCAAAGGTCAAAATACACTGTAAAATGACTTTGGTGCTGCTTACAGACAAATATGAAATGGATTTTATGAGCTTGTGTTTATTTGTTCCGCTCGTACATAAAGTTAAAGCACCGTCAAGGGTTGTTTATTTCGGCTGTACTTATCCCTGTAGTTTATCCTTTGCAGCAGGTCGCGTGATTCTCATGCTCTCGGGTTTCGTGCTGTTTTCGGTGGAGGTGGTCTGTGTGGGGAGCTGGCCTGTCACACTCATTTCTCACCCTCTATTTATTACCTTGGCGTTATCTAAATGTTTAATTTGTCATGAATGAATGATCACAGGACTGCTAAAGAGAGTACTAGCAGGATGGGAGATATCTCACAGAGAGTAACAGCACAACATGCTGCGATTTAGACCAGAGATGTGTCTCCCATTGTTTAATTTTATTTATTTATTTAAATTTTATTTTATTTTATTTGAATTAGTAGTAGAATGAAAATCTACAGCGGTACCAAAAAAAATCTTCTAATGGAATTGCATTAAAAAAAAAAAAAGTAAAATACCAGATGTATGTTTTTGTTTTATTTTCTTTTATTTTAATCTTTCGTTTCGTTTTGTTTTGTAGCAAAAAAAACACTTATTCAGTTCATGCATTTGGTTAACAAACAATGAACAACAATTTTTACAGAATTTAGGTTAATGTACTTTTTTAAACATGCTGTTAATTGTTAATTCATACAGTTTGAAATATTAGATTAGATCTAAAACGGTAAACTACTGTAAGCAACATTTAATTTAAAAATACCTTAAGCGCAAGCAAAATGTTTAACTTTTTTTTTTATTTTATTTTTGCTAAAATAACAGCTTAATCTTTAATTGCCCTTTTGGGTTTTATTTTCTTCCCAAATGCTAAATGACAACAAACACCAACACAGCATGTTCCTGAAAGCCAGTTTGTCGCTATGCACTGTGAAATTTTCCTGAAACATACAATGACAAAAGGTCGAATTTGATTTACAGTAACCATCTAATCATTTAAATCCTGCAGAAAGTAGCTAATAATAGTCTCTGATATAACACAGTTTATGACATACCTTTTATTTACTAAAAGCAGAAAAATGCAGATAAACAAAATCTTTTATTTATACATAAAAGAAGTGACTCAAAAGACTAGTTTTAGCCTCAATTCTTTTCGTATGGCACTTGGGTTTGATCTGTTATGTTATGTAATGCAGTGACATTCATACATTAACATGGCATATCTTAGCATTACCAATACATTTTTGTGTCCCAGACCTGCTGCGTACAAGACATCGGCCAATCTGTGCTGTGTGGGCAGACGTGAGTATTGTTATGGATCACAGCAGTGTCCTCAAAACAACCCTTCAGTCTGTCTTAGTTTGGCCGGCACTGCTGAGCCACGGCAGAGCCAAACAAGGCCACACCAAACACAATTGCACGTCGTCCCATTTTGCCTCAATTCAAAGAGCCTCCATCCTGAGTCCTGCGGGCCTGCTCTCTCAGGAACATAAAGACTTCTCGGCGTGCTTCACAGTGTGTGAATAGCTTTGAACAGAGCCTCATACTGTGCTTTGGTGCATATTGTGCGTGTATTCACTGGAGGTCCACTTTTATGTTCCGTCCTTGCAGGTTCGGCGTGATGCAGCTGTAAGTTTGTATACAGTGGGCGGTCTTCACAGCAGTACGGTCGTGATAATGGGCTGTAGCTCTGAGGTTTGTGTTGCTGTACAGCTGCGTGTTACATGCTGGTAGATTTATGGTGGTCTTTTATGCAAAAAGACATGGATAGATGTGCACTGAAGCAGCCAGGAGTTTGTAAATTTCCATTTGGTTAAATACAGTTTATTATTATTATTATTATTATTATTATTATTATTATATATAAGTTATATACCGTTTCCAACAGTCTGCAACCACTTGTTTGTATTTTAGATCTTTTTTTTTATTATTTAATTAGTTTAGAATTTACATAGCTAATTTTCGTGCATTTTAACACATTTGACTTTTTTGTTATTAAAATGTTGTTTTAGTTATTTTATTAATTGTTAGGAGCTTATTTGCTGCTTTCAATATGCCATTCATAATCCCTAAAGCTATACTTTTTTTTTTTTTTTTTTTAACAAAATTTTAAGCATTCGAAAGATTCAAATTACTTTGCATTTTTTCAATTGAATTCTAAAAATATACATATATTCTAAAAAATATATTATATTATATATTATATTAATAAATATATTTTAGGATAAACATTTATTCCTAAATTTTTATCCTGCTCATTAATCCTGGTAAGGAACCTAATACAATAATAATAAAATGAAAAAAAATCTTAATAATAAAATGAATTTTGCTGTTTTTATCATTCAGAAAATTATTTAAAAAGTATCATAATAACTAACAATTTATCAGAAAAATAAATAAATAACCATAAAAAATATTATGTACTGAATGTTTATATATAAATATATATTTATATATATATATACACACACACACACACACATATGCATGGATAGATTTTTATTTCTTTCTTTATTTTTATTTTTTACATTTTATAATTTGTTCTAGTTTGAGACTCGACCAGTTAAAGTTTCCCAGTCTGAGCGTGTTTATGTGTGTGTGTTGTTGTGCCTCTTATTTATCACAAGAGTGTGTCTCTTCAGTCTCTATTTGTCAACCCGTCAGTGTGTTCTGCGAGAGCGTGTGTACACACTCCTGTGGGATTATCGAGTAATAGAGGGGCTTAGCAGTGCTTTGCCTCAACGTAATCCGTCACACACACACTGATACACACTCCACATAGTGGCGGCTTTAGGATGGCTTGTGAATGGAGGGAAGGCGAGAGGGACACGGCGAGCGCTAACAGTGGACAGGACACAGAGGCACTGTCAACTGTTTGAGCTAATGACAAATAAACACTTGAAATCGATTTCAGGTCGTAACCAGACTCCACGTAACCAGCACATGTCTGCAATTATGTGCATCTAATCTGCACTTATTTAATCGCAACTGAAGCTTTGTCTGTGCGAAGCCGTCTCTGAGGAGAGATGAGAGCTATTCATTTCTATGAGTCAGATTTAGAGGTCATTCAGTTCAGGCACAAAGCAACATAGCAACATCACCTCCGTTTATACACTCATTAATGCAGTCATGATAGATTCATTCATGAAATATCAAAACAAACATTAAGCTGCCTGCTGAAATTTTATTCTACTGCATGGTCATTATTCTTTTTGTTTTTAATATTATTTTATTATTATATTTGTCAGTGAATATGTTCATGTAATTTGTATAAAATAATTAATATTTTTAAATAAAGTATTTTTTTCACCCACATATCAAAAAGTTGAACACCACTAATGGCTTTGGGTGAGGGTTAGGTTATAGTAATTGTAATTTATATAAACAGAGTATACATTTATGGTTTATAGTCATTAAGCTAGGTAATCATATGTAATTATTTTTGTTCAGTGACTGGACTGACCTCAGAGACCTCCCTCACTTTCATTTATAGTTACACCCTCAGACTTGGCTCTGAGAGAGATTGAACGGAGCCAGGACTGAGTTTCTGATCATCTACGGTTTCATTCCAGCCCTGTCGTCTTTCCTCTCTGTCTCTCTCTCTCTCTCTCTCTCTCTTTCTCCTCCCACGGTATTACACTTATCAGAAAGAGAGAATGAGGCCTTTCTGTGGTGGAGAGAGCATTCAGTTACACCACAAAGAAAAACTTACACACTAAAAGGTTGGGCTACATACAGAGAATTTATTTAAATATACTGTAATTTAAATGTACAACTTGAAAATAATTATTTGTAGAAATTCAAAATACATACAGTACTTTTGTAACAAATGGATGATACATTTTGACTAATTATAGTCAAATACTTCCCTGATTTTTAATTTTCTTTCTCACATTTTGTTGTGTAATTTAATATAAATAGTCATTTTTTGTAAACTAAATTTAATGTAGAAAAAATATTATTTAATATTTAAAATATTGAAATATACAAGAATAATGAACTTATGTATACTATACATTACTGTAGAGTTGATACTGTGTTTTTTTTTTTTCTTTTTGCTTACAATACAGTAAAAAATAATAATATTGTGAAATAGTATTCCAATTCAAAATAACTCTTTTAAATTTTAATATATTTTAAAATTTAATTTATTCCTGTGATGCAAAGTTGAATTTCTAGCATCATTACTTAGTCTTTAGTGCCCCATGATCTTTCAGAAATCATTTTTATATGCTGATGCTCAAGAAACATTTCATTTTATTAATATTAAAACAGTTGGGCTGCTATAAACTAGTGTTTTTGGTAATATACCATATTTTGTGTTTGATCTATACTGTCAAATACAAAAATATATTATGAAAAACAACACTGCGTGAATTTATTTGAATTTCATGATTGCAACGTTACTTCCTTAAATTGAAATGTTGCTACTTCCATTCAAATTTAAACACTGAATTGCAAATGAAAAGACATTCTCCATTTAAAAGAGCACAATTCACCCTCAGACTAAGAGCTGACTGCTGCTTTTCCGACTGGAGTGAGCTCAGCATTCGACCATTGCATTTTGCTGCAGGCGCTTGGGTAAAAAGCACATAAAGTTAATCTGCAGTCATTCCTCTCTCCTCAGGGCTCAGTATGGGGTTAATGCTCCACTCTGTAGCGCTGCTGGGCATGCTGGGTATGACTGTGGCACTGCTCTCCCTGTGCCAATCTGTCTATTCACCCAGCTAATGAGTCATTGTTGGATTGTTAGTGCTTAAAGGCAGATGACGGTGATACAAGCAAGGGAGAATGTTCCGCATGATTACAGAAGTGATGTAGAGAGGGAGATACTGGATTAAAGGAACAGTTCACCTGGGGACTGAGATAAAAGTAGCATAAAACTATTTTATTGTTGACTGTTTTTTATGATGCTGATGTGTTGTGTTTTTGTTAAACATTTTGACAGCTCCATTTACTTTCATTATACTACTGGACAAATGTTTGGAATATTTATGATTTAAAAAAAAAAAAAAAAAATGAAGCCCTTAGGCTCACTAAGGTTGTATTTATTTAATCAAAAATACTGTAAAAAAAGTTACATATTATTAGAATTTAAAGTAACTGTTTTATATTTTAAAATGTAATTATTCCTGTAATGCAAAGCTGAATTTTCCGCATCATAACATCAGTTTCAGTGTCACATGATCCTTCAGAAATCATGATGATTTGCTGCTCAGTAAACATTTCTTAGTATTATCAATGTTGAAAACCATTTTTAATATCTCTGTGGAAACCATGATACACTACCATTCAACATTAGAAACATTCTGGTAAGATTCAGAAAAAAAAGAAAAGAAAATTAATACTTTTATTCTGCCCTGACCTATTAATTTGATCAAAAGGGAAAGTAAATACATATATATATATTTGCTGTGCTTTTGAACATTAATTCATCATTAATAATTGAGCAGCAAATCACATAATTTCTGAAGAATCATGCAACACTGAAGACTGGAGTAATGATGCTGAAAATTCAGATTTGCTTAACAGAAATAAATTATATTGTAAAACTAAACAATTGTTCTTTTTAAATTGTAATATTTTTAATATATTATTTTCTTTATTATTTGTAACAACAGTAACATTTCAAAAAATAAATAAATAAATGAATCTTCGTTATTCCAAACCTTGTAGTGTTAGTGGAAACAAAATATCTTCCATTCTGTTCAGTTCTTACAGGTTTTGAACAACATAAGTGTGAGTAAAGAATGTCAGAATGTAATTTGTTTCTTTTTTATTAAACTATGCCTTCAGAAGTACTGTATGTGGTGTCAATGCTGCCGGTCTTGTGCAGGAGACCTATTTGATGCACATATGTATGCGTGGGTGTGCACAAGTGCGTAATGCGTATGTATAGAGCCTTTCATGTGTCTCCTTGGCGACACGTCTCTGGAGTTGATCCCGCGCCTCACAGCGACAGCAGCAGAGAGAGGGAAGCCACAGCTGAACTGCAGACAGTCGGAGAGAGTCACAGCCATTCTCTCTCGTGCAGGTGCGATCAAAGACTCGCTGCTATTCAGGTCTCAAAATGCATATCGGTCTGAAACCATTCAGTGTGCGTGCGTGTAAAAGGCCACATCTGGCCTTGAGAGGGTGGCTACATTCCACTGAGCTTTCCTGTGAACTTTCATTTGAGTGCTTCTTCAATCATTCCATCATTACAGAAAGAACAAATCCTTTTCCAAACCCCAGGAGTGACACCTAGCATTCGATTTGAAACAGATCATTTTAGATAAATGCGTTAGATAAACGGAGCTATTTATAGAAGACTGTAACTATATGTTTATTCATGTGTGTGCATATTGCTGTGTAAAATGATATAAATTTTTTCATGTTTATTTATACATACTGTGATTAGCAGCATGTGTCGAGTATAAATCTGTTAATTGCACTTGGATATGATTTTAACTCAGCTTTCCAAGAAATATAATAAAAGACGCAGTTTAAAATAGATGTGCCTGTGATAGTCTGGGCATCCACCATGTTAGAGTCATTAGGTCGGATGATTGCAAGACCAGATGCACCTTGGGATGCAAACGCAGTTGCCTCCATCAAGCTTTTTACACTTGAACTTATTAAAGTATATTTTAGTATTAAAGTATATCATATTATATATACACTTTTGTAAACGGCTAAAAACAGTACAACTGTGAAATGATAAAGCATTTAAAATGACAAAAACAAAATTATTATTATTAACGCTTATTATTATCAGTGTTGATGAAAAGAATTAGAGTAATATAAATTTTAAATGAACATAATTATTATTTATTATATTAATTCAAAAATAAAATTGTTTAATTCATTTTAATTTATACATGTAAATGTTTCTTTAAAATATTACTGACCCCATACTACTAAACAGTATGTTATTATATTGTATTTTTATATTATATACGCTTATGTAAACACAGCAAAAATGGTAAAATTGTGATAGCAATAGAGCTTTTAAAATGACAAAAACATAAAATTGTTATTAACATATTAATTGTTATTAAGATATTTTTGATGATATCAGAGAGCCATCTGTCCCTCCATAGACAGCAATACAACTGAAATAATCCAGATCCAGAAACGTGGTAAGTCACGGGAGAAATTATATTATTTTTGTTTTATTTGTGCAAAAAAGTATTCTAGTAGTATAGCAAATGTGAAGTTGATACACTGATGTCACATGGACTGTTTTACCGTTGTTTTTGCTATGTTTCTGGATCTGGATAAACTAGTTGTATTGCTGTCTACGGAGGGGCAGAGGCTCTCTGATATCATCAAAAATATCTTAATTTGTATTTCAAAGATGAACAGAGGTCTTATGGGTTTTGAACGACACAAGGGTGAGTAATTAATGACAAAATTTTCATTTTTGAGTGAACTAACCCTTTAATAGAAGGTTTTAACTATTGAACATTATATTATATTATTAGTGATGAAGTTTTGCTACCATCAACAGTGAAGCCACACATGGACACTATGGTATTATGGACATTTCCATTACATTTGAAGAGTTCTGAGTATAATCTGAATTGCCATGTCATAATTAAAATATTTCTGGAATGGCATGATGAACATAGCTTTAGTCCAGGTTTCGAAATTTCACAATGAACTTTGTAAGTGTTTGCCAGCACTCATGTGTTCAGTCTATTTAACTTTCCTCAGATGCCAAAACAAAAAAAACAGGAAGTCAGCATCTCTGTATAATTAACAAGACGGGCACTGCTTAGTTTATGATTAGATTTCAGTTTGAGTCTTTTTTGAATAATGCTGCCATATAACACAGTTCAGGACTCGTATGACAACATCCCAAGAGGCATTAAAGCTGTTCTGAATGCAAATAGGAATCCGATATCTTCATATTGTCAAGTCTCTCTCTTATTTAATGACTGCACTCTGCAGAGAGAACGAGTTGATGTTCTCCGCTGTGGAGAGCAGATTCATCTCTTGTGAAGAATGAATTAAGGGAATATTTTTTTATCAGGTAGTTAGCAGATGCAGATTTCCAGAGCGAGAGATTTTAATCTACCGTTTCTGTTTCAAATTGTCACCACTTGTTTTATCTTCTCTGCTTCTGTGTGTTGTCATAATCTCGGTCTGTATCTCTTTGTTTCTCTCTTCTCCCCGTCCGTTTATCAATCTCTCAGGTGACTGCACGCGCTTCAGAGTAAACACACAAAAACTAATTGAATTACCCTAAAGGCCCAGAAATGGAGAGCGTAGCTAAATTGTTACCACAGCAACAGACCAACCTTCCCGTGCCGCTTGTTTTGTTGACTGTGGTTTTGTAAACGGCACACACTCCCTCACCTAACAAGGGAACTCCTTGCGTGCTTGTCATGAGCTGCGCTTCAGATTGACTCGCATTAATGACCGAGCCTGAGCTCAAAGCACTGACAACCTCTGACTGCCTCATACTTTCCATAACACAGCCCATAGGGACGTGTTCAGCCGTGCATTAAATTGACTCATCTGCAGGCCCACGTGGAGCCTTTGCACGCAGAACTTCAGCGAACCTCATTCACAAAGTTCAGCACACACTTTTTTAGGATTTCTGTTCTTCGCTCGTATTCCATATTTTTGTTATTTTGAGGCAGGGTTAAATCGAAAACTGAAATGAAAACCAAAGAAATGTTTTAGTTTGAAATATGAAAATAATATTATATATCATATTATATATAGTTTATTTGCACAAACTCCATTTTTAACTATTTTTTGACAGAAATCATGTTTTTTCATTGTGCGTTCCAATTAATCTCAATCAAAGTGCAGTTGGGTTATTTTGATTAGGTTAAAAAAAAAAACACAGTAAAACACAATAAAAACATAACAAAATAAAAGAAACTAATACAGTTATGGGTGAGTAAATGATAACAGAATTTTGCTTTCGCACACCATAAATACAATAAGATTTTTTCATTTTATAAAAAAATGAAAGTGTGACGATAGTTTGGTTTTTATATTTTGAACATTTACAATATTATGAATGCTAATTATAAATAAATAAGAGTGAATGTACAGGATATTGCTCTAAACAGTGGAAGTTGCACTGATGGGGGTCTTGGGAGTCATTTGACAGTTTAAAAAGGAGCTGGCCTGTGGGAAGAAGAAGCTGTTCCTGGTCCTGCATGTTCTAGTGTCTAGTATTCTAAGTCACCAGCCAGACGGCAACAGTTCAAGCAGGTTGTGGCCAGGGTGAGTCGGGTCTGTGATGTTTTTACCTGCCCTCTTCCTCAGTGGAAGGGTACAGGTCCTGGAGGCTGGGCAGGGGGCAGGGGGCAGGGGGCACCAGAAATCCTCTCTGCAGTCTGGACTGTCGATTATATCCTCCTGATGTCTGTTTCGTTAACTGAACCAAACCAGACAGTTACAGATGAACGCACAACAGCCGAGCAGAATTGTGTCAGCAGGTTGAACTTCCTCAGCTGGCGTTTCTCTTGTGAAAAAGGAGAGGTTGTACTTCTTTCCCCACATTTTAAACACATTTTACTAAATTGAAATCTATTCCACAGTTGTCTGCAGAATTTCCACTGCTGTCAGTTTACACTTTTTCAGAAAAAAAGTCATCTGGTTTCAACTAGGCCTCTTCACAGGATTTATTAGAGAATGTTAGCTAAGCTATACTTTGTTTGAGATTTCGCCAGTGTTATTTCAGTATCACTTAGATATTTTTATAGTATTTTGATTTTAAAGTTTTAGTAATTTTATGTGTTTTTGTAATAGGGTAAATAAAATGAAACTGAAAAATTTAGTTTTTTATATTTCAGTATCTGAATTATGCTTTTAGTTTTAATTAATAGGGCACACTTTTATTTAATAACAAACCATAAACTATTTCTTTTACCTCAGTAAACCCATAATTTGTTGCTTAGAATTCTTACTAGGACCAGT
>JAUMHE010000072.1:7064739-7095325 GCA_032359235.1 Enteromius mattozi
AATACTGCATATGTCATGGTGGCATTGTCCTTTTACCTGTATGTTCTTTGACCTATGAAGTAATAATAACAACCATATTGTACTGAGGTGTTTAAACAGGTAAATAAACAAACATGTAGAATAGAACTACAGGGAATTTTCTTGATACCTGAGGCAGTTTAACAGGAAAAGAGCCGCCCAACTCAGTTTTCTCCATGTCTTTCCCTCCACAGCCCAGTTTTCATATCTTATTCATACACGTTTGATGTTCTGAATTCTGCATACTGTGTAGTTGGGAAGTATGCAAATTCGGATTCAGAGAGTGTCTTCGGGTAGGCTTTGATTCATGGGAAGCATATATCACATGCTCTTATGTGTAGAAATTAAATCGAGATGTAGATCATACATCAAACTGGGAACAATGAACCACTGATTACCATTTAAATCGGTTTTCAAATATAATCCCACCATAAAAGGTTTATTTCACTATGAGCATTCAAGGACCTGGAAGAGACCAGTTCAAACCTCTAGAATTGCCTTTTCAGTAAGTTATAATACCATCTGGATAATATTGTCATCTACCATGCATGATTACTTAAATCATTAATTAAAATGATTATGATAATTGGGTTATTAACATGCTTGATTGCCCTTGTCTGATGCAAATTATGGGAAAGGAAAAAAAAACTTAGAAGAGAGGTTAGTGGTGGTGCAGAGAGATGAAAAGATATATGAGCCAAATGAAAGAAATGAACGAGTAACGGATGGGGGGATGAAAAGTAAGAAAAAGAAAAAAAAGACAGGAAACACTGATTGAGAGAGTGCTGAGAATAAACACCCTGTTCAATGTCAATAGCTGTCAATCAGTAGTGTTCAGCTGTTGTGAAACCTCTCTACGCTACTTTGACTTAAGAGCAAACAGAGAGGACATGCTCCTGCTGTTTGTAATCAGCTGAGGGCTGTTGTGTCTGCTTTAAGTGATGACATGACCATTGGGAACCTAAACATTCAAAACAATCTGTATTGTATGGTCTCTTATCATGTTTAGTTTTAAAACATTGTCTGAGGATGTGAAGCTTGACAGGACACACTATAGTGATATAGCAATAGTATCAGATGGTAATGTCATGGTACTTTGATATATATTTACATCATGATTCTGAATGATTACCATATTCAAACAGTATATACTACGGTATTTCCTCTGCTCTTCATAATACAAATTTCAATGTAGCATAGTATAGTATACCATAGTATTCCCTGCTGAAAAAAAACAGCATATGCTGGTTAGGTAGGTTTTAAAGCTGGTATGCTTGTTTATGTTGGTCCTTTAGCTGGTTTATGCGGGTTTTCTGGCAAAGGATCAACATAAACCAGCAAAGGACCAGCATAAACCAGCAAAAGGACTAGCTTAAACCAGCAAATGACCAGCTTAAACCAGCATCCCAGCATCAAAACCTACCTAACCAGCATATGCTGTTTTGCATATATACAATGGTACATGAATTTTAGCCTTATTGTAGTGTCATCTGATACCCGGTACTCCAAGGTATGTCCAAGAGCACATGTCCAAAAGATGTGGTTGTATTATGGTACTTTCTGTTAATTTTTGTAAGTGTAGAATTATGATAGTATGTAGTATTACTATGGTGCCATGTCAGTGCAACTAGGATTGAACATAACACCATAGTGATACTATGGTGCATTTGGTACCTTTGTGTAAGTGGTCCATACACACAAATATTAAGACGCTATACAGACCGGCTTAAAGGGTGGGTTCCCCTTACAGCAGAATCTGCCTGTTCTTTTATAGCACTGCGACACTTGTTAAATCATCAGGGCCTGTTTATCATGCAAAACCACCCTCCCACCAGTGCTGGACAACAGACGCAGCTGAATGGGTTCAATCAATAGAGCTCAGGGAGAAATGTCAAACAAGCCATAACACTGCATAACATCACTGTTTCGTCACGTGTCTCCCCATACACTCTGGAGTAGATGGGAGAGGAAAATGAGACACTTGCTTCCTGCTTGGATGGAGAGCTCTTAAAGTCAACATCAAATCTAAATTGATAGTTTTACCTTCATAATACACCTATGCACAGTTTGTTAGTGGTTGTTATATTATTCCAGAGAAGGAAACATTTGTGTTTGTAATCTTTCATGCACACATGACTTGCACTGCATTTGTTCATTTCTTTTCATTTGGTGTCGCTTAAGCCTTGAGGGCTTAAGTACTTTATCCATTCAAGTCTAGCTTTATTATGCCATAGAAACCCTCCCTTTTTTACAAAACAGTCAATTCTTGATGGATAGATAGTTCTAACCTTTTTTCTTTGAACATGTTTCAACTTAAAGATGATTATCACTTTTTCACACTGTAGTAGATGAGCCTCCAGTCTAATTTGTGTTTGTATGTTGCATGAGGGTGAATGTGTTACTGGCTTCAGATAAGTCCTGAGAGCAGAGTGCTGGTTCATTATTAATGATGCGCACACTGTGTGTTCCATCTCGCCCTGCAGGGGGTCCACTTACATACTCCAAATACACACACACACGCACTATGAGTGCTATCCACAAGACACTGATGCCCACTCACATGTACAGTGATAGTTTAAAATACTATTGAATGCACTGAAGTCCTCTGTATAGGACTTACTTCTATAGAGCTGTTTTCAAAACAGAAATAACCTGAATGATGCATGTGTTTATTTTTCAGGTTCTTCCTGCAGTCCTGGAGACTCGCTCTCAGAGGGAAATGATTCCGCATGAATTGCATGGACCGCTCTCCCACAGCAGGTGTGACTTCCGTTGCTTAAGACTGAAATCTGTGTCCATCCGACCATAGGCACAGGACACATCCCCTCGCAACACCACTCTCCTCTCTACCCCATCCCCGTCCCTGCTCCGAGCCAGTCAGTGGGAGGGCACACTCTGTTAGCAAAACAAACAGAGACCAAGAGGGAGAGGAAAAGAGCCAAAAAAGACAGGGGGAAGAAACATCCAGGCAGAGCGATACAAGATTATCTGACGCCATGAAGTCAAACCAGGAGCGGAGCAATGAATGCCTGCCCCCAAAGAAGCGAGAAATCCCAGCAAGCACTCTGCCCTCAGAGGTGAGGCCCATGGTGATGGCGCCTGCCAATGAGAGCCAGCGTTCAGGAAACCTGGCCTGGCTTGCCAGTTTGGCAAGCGGACATGACAGAGGGCGGCAGCACACCAGCACCTCCTCAGAACTCGATGGGCCTCAATACAAACCGTTGTCAAACACAGCTGAGAACACACCTCATTCGTCCACGCACTTAACCAGAGCTCCCACTGCAGTGACCACCATACCTGCATTGTACACATCACCCCTCTCTCAGCCTGCTGGCCCTATCCAGTACACACCCCTGCATCCTAATCTTCACTTCATCAGCTCTCCGTACTCTGCACCGTATGCTGGCTACATCTCACCTCTAGTTCCCCCTTCGGTTGCCACCACTACCACACAACGTGAGATTTATGCCAGCACCTCCAGTTCTCCAGCATCCAAAATTGACCAGCACCACCAATTGGGCCGTCCTCCTGGCATGGTCACAACTGACAACACCCATTCGCCCCACTCCACCCAATACATCCAAATTGCTGGTTCTCCTCTAAGCGTATCTCCTCGGACTGCTCCGTCACCCCACGCTCACTTGCCTCCCCACTTACACCCTCACCACACGCTCCCCATCAGTGGGCCCTCACCAGTCTTACACATCACGCACACAGATGGACCTTTACTCAAGAGGGAGGAGACAAGGCCCAGGGAGGTTCTGAACGGAGAGCTGGAGAAGGACAGACGCTTTGGTCCGTCTCCCGAATCTAGTGCAGGGAAACAGGGCAGCACTGCAAAAGGGGGTTCCTCCACCCAACAGCACCAGATCCACCAGCAGCAGAGCCCACGTCACTATGAGGCCCGGCATGTGGTGCTACCTGCCGATTATGCGCAGGACAGTACAGCCATGCGGGCCTCGTTGGTGCTGGTACCCAACAGTCATAGCTCCAGTGGTGCTGATCGCGGAAGTACACCTGACAAGCTGCCTCCCCCAACATCCCACAGCGAGAAAGGAGGGATTTGCGCAGGTAAACCTGTATCCCGCAGTTCCTCCTCCTCAGTCTCCCTTCCGTTTCCTCCTCCCCCTCCACCTGTGGACAGTTTGAAGGGGGCAGTTACCACGCTGTCTCCTCACGCAGTTATCCAGACCACACATAATGCCACAGAGTCACTCTCGCTGGGCCTCCCCTCCACCAATTTCTACTCAGCTCAGCAGCCCATCATCGGTTACATTGCCGGCACAGGGCACCAGCAATCTCTCAGCTACCACACCAGCCTATCCCAGCACTTGGTCATCCCTGGAACTCAGCCGGTCATCATCCCAGTGAGTGGAACTGAAGCTACTGCTACATCGACCACACCGCCCTTACCCGTGGCACTGCCCCATGCTTTCGTCACATCAATGGCCCCAAAAGTAGAGACTTTTGAGGCTCCAGCCCCATACCCTCACCCTGCCGCAGCTGTGGTTCAAGCCCAGTTGCATCTGCCTGTGGTCCCAGCTCCTGCTGGCCTGCTGACGACTCCACCGCCGCCCTCAGCTCCTTCACTGCCCCCTTACTTCACCAAGGGCTCCATCATCCAGTTGGCAGATGGGGAATTGAAGCGGGTGGAGGACCTGAAGACAGAGGATTTCATTCAGAGTGCTGAGATCAGCAATGAGCTGAAGATCGACTCCAGCACTGTAGAGCGCATCGACAGCAGTCATACGCCTAACTTTGCTATCATACAGTTTGCTGTGGGAGAGCATCGCTCACAGGTGGGATAATATGTTTTTGCTTTACTCTTGAAATATCTTGTACAGTACTGGTTGTTTCATTCCATTTGTAGTATGAGTGTGTCTATTTTTTTTTAAGTGTGTGTATACTGCAGAATTTTATACCATTTATAGCTGTATACAATGCATATTTACAGTGAACATATCTTGGCATATTTTGTCCCTCAAAGATAGTTTGATAATATGGCTAATAAGATGGCTAATTAAATTTCATATTTAACAATGCTCACTGGCAAAACAAAACAATACAAAAAAACTTTGCACCTTTTACAAATGCCCAGGGATCTTCTTTACTCTGTTACAGCTTTCATGCATTTTTATCATCGGTTTGAATAACCATATGGTAGTCATTATACATTTATAAGCTGCGAGGGTGTGAATGTCTTCCTATATGAACTCCACCTGCACTCAATCAGTCTAACTAGATGTGGGGTAAATTGGCAGCTGAAATCATCTCCCTGTTCCATAATCCCTCCCCTGGCTGTCCCCATGGCATCTTTGTTTAGTTTGTGTGGGATTCACTGGCAGAATTGAGTCATTCCTTATTTCTGCTTCCTTCTGTTGTGCTGTGAGTGGGCTGTATGAAAAATCTGCTTCATTTGTCTGGGAGTTGAGATGGGGCCACCCACTCGAAAGCAGTTCTAAAGTCTGTCAGTTTGAGAGGCGCTGATTAACAGATGCTATTTAGCAAAGGCATTCATTCATATCATCAGGCATTTGTGCATGACTTCTGCTCTATGTATTTAATGTCCTCTCTTTTTGCCTTCCTTTTTCTCTCGCAGGTCAGCGTGGAGGTGCTGGTAGAGTATCCTTTCTTCGTGTTCGGCCAGGGCTGGTCATCATGTTGTCCAGAACGGACAACCCAGCTGCTCGAGTTGCCATGCACCAAGCTTTCAGTAGGTGACGTTTGCATCTCCCTCACCCTGAAGAACCTGAGGAATGGCTCCATCAAGAAAAGCCAGGGGCAAGTCCTGGATGCGCCTTCCCTTGGTCCACCCCTTAAATCGCCCAAAGCACTCTCAAGCAGTGTGCGAGGGGGTGTTCGGCACACAGAACAGGAAAATGGACTCGGGCAGTGTGGAGATCAGGGAGGTGGAGGCAGTCAAGGCAATAGAGAGAATGGAGAACTGAGGTTTGGCGAAAGAGACATCTGCAAAGCACCACCGGTCATTGAATCAGAATCCGGCAGCAAACCCACAGGCCGCAAAAGGAGGTGGTCGGCCCCTGAGGGCCGCAAAGTAGAAAATCCCGAAGGAGAGCCTCCTTTAACGTTCCCCAAACCTTCCTTCATCCCTCAGGAGGTTAAAATCAGTATCGAAGGCAGATCAAATATTGGAAAGTGAACGTGCATTGGACTGTCATATTTTTAAAGCAAAATTTGCCCTCGGAATGTTTTAGGTTCTTTGTTTTATGTTCTGATTTAATTTTCTATCCAGATTACTTTACCTAAAGTCTAAATTTACTCATTATGTACTTTATCACTTCTAACATTGTAATAGATGCATTATACAGGCAATTGGTGCGATTCATTTGATTGGTCAAATTTAGTGTAGTGCAAGGTGGGAAGGTCGTGAAATACCTGAGTACTGCATGATATCCCGAAGGCTTCAGTATACACAATCAGTCACAGCTAACAAGGCAAAGACGTCTCTCCAGTCTCTCACCTCCTCTTTTTTTTTATTTTTTTTTTTTTTTAGCTCAGACAAACCTGGCTTAACTACACCTAGTGGCAATTAAATAATTTGCCTGCTGATTGAACCTGAAAATGTTAGTAAGGGAAAGATGAACAACTGGTGTGAATAACATTGCTAATGGTGGCAGAACGGAAATTACTCCTCCACTGGTTGCAGGAGTTTACATGATGTCAGCCATCTTGTTTAACTGTGACTAAAAAAGACTATCCAAATCAATGCTAACAATGTATCGTCAGCGCAGTTAGACTAGCATAGATTATATTAACATGTATTGAAATGCAAGAAGAGGTTTCCAAATACTATGGTACAGGCCAAGAGAGATGATGTCATTGAGCGGTGCCAGTTGCTCCTCAGAAAGATGAAACTATCATTTAAAACAGGGAAGATGGATGAGTCTATTTTTATATATCCAACTGTCTAACCTTTTATTTGACTATTTTTGTAGTTTTGCATGTTTTAATTTTCCTTCTCACTTTTCAAACCCTCCTATCATACATGATGGGTAGTTTTTGTTTTTTTGTTTTTTGTTTTTTTGTGATGAATGTGTAAACCTTGCAATCAGGGGTAATTTTTTTTACGTAGACACAGGATGGGTTCTTGTCTATGTATATGTATATGCATGGATGTATCTTGATGCATACAAACCTAATGGGTAGGAAGATTGACCAGTCCCTTGTTTTTAGTGCAGTCTCACCTGTTTTTGTTAAAACAAGAGAAAGTAGTTTTTTTTTTTTTCGAAAGAAAGAGTGAAAGTTGTCTGAGAAGGATGAGATGAGTGTTGTCTTGAAGCACTTACTTAACACACCTGTCATGCTCACTAGCTGATAGTAGTTTCAATCAAATAATTCAAATTATTATATTAATTATTATTATTATTATTATTATGATTATTGCTACTACTATTTTCTGTTGTTCTTTTAACATGAACATAGTACTGTATGCTGTATCATGAATTGGATGTTGTGTGGCACTCTGTGGGATGGTGATGGCTCACAAGGGTCACTGTGAAGGGATGAATGTAACAGGTGATGAAAGAGAAAACAATGAGATTTTGTCCCCAAGAGGACTGCTTTAAAGAAAGCACTTTTTTCATTGAGTAAAGATGGGCGCAAGAGGCAGCAGCCCGTGAAACAACTGCCGTTTAAGTCATTTAAAGCAAAAAGAGTCGTATGAAAGTGTGAATGCAGGTGGAAATAAGTACAGAAACTGTTTATATACTTACAAGAGATATGAGAGACAAAGTGAAAGTGAGAAACTCTGGCTACAGGAATCTTCAGAGGATCGAAGGGTGTCATATACCTGTTTGTTAGCAATGTATGTGGTTGTGCATGCATGCGAGTCTGTGTGCGGTTGCGCACAGGGCTTAAACACACATAAACACATACATGGTTATGGTAATTTTCAATCATGTTGAAATATGTCATGTATTTTTTTTGTACATTAACATGTATAGAACTGCATATGCTATATCTATCTTACTGTATGAGAGCGCAAGACTACATGAGCACGTTTTTAGTCCCGTCCCCCAAGACACTGACCCATCGAATGGATGTGAAAGCAGTCATGTAGTAATTTCAGTGATCTGTAGTATAGTTGTGCGTGAGTGTGTGTTTGTGTGCGTGCAAGTGTATGTGTGTGTGTGTGTGTACATACCACACATATTATAAATAGATATTTAAGTTCTACTTAAAAAAATATTGCAATTTGCACATCTGGAGAGATAGTAACATGATTTATTTTGTTTTCTGCCAGCACAGGACAGGGCCGAAAACCTGATTTTTACTGAAATGTAGCAGTTTCTTGACAAGTTTGCTTGGTTCGCAGGTCTGTTGGGTTCATTTTCGTTAGGAAAATCAGGAAGCCCTTTTTCAGGGGGGTTTGAATCACAAACAAACGCATAAAAGTAGGATTGTGCCCGGTGCTGTCAAAGTGTTTGCTTCATAGGGATGGATGAAGTCATAGCCTGTAGCCTGCATACTTGTCGAGTCCTTTGAGTGGACACACTCAAGTTAGCTTGGGTAGGTGAAGATCTGGCAGAAGGATGGATGGTTGTAGAGAATAAAAGATGCATGGATGGACAGATTAATTTAATGAGTGGTGGAGGGTGGATGGGTGAGTGCACCCCATAAACAATTTGAAAATGCTTTATTTTTTTACAATAAAACAGGGTTTCTCAGATCAACACCACAACCGTGCATTTTTTTCTTTTTTCCATTTAATATGACGTCTCTGTCCCCTCAAAGTGTGCGTGTTTGAGTTTTTCGGATTGTATGTGTGTGGATGTACCTGCTTTAACCAATCAAACTTGATATTTTCATTGTGTTTTAATTTTGGGCCAAAAGGTAGAAATAAGATGTGATATTGTTTGTCCATTGAAGCTCCCCAACAACTCGACTGTCAGTGGCGAATCAGTCTTGCGTTTGTTTCGTTTCTCTGATCTTTCGCTTTTGTCCGTCTCTTCATGTAACTATCAGTGTTTTCGTTGTGGATCATTGCTTCGATCATTTTACAGTCTGCCTCCTTCTGGTTGCACAGTGCGGTTCCACGTACACACGAGAAGCATTCCGAACAATGGCACGTAGCAATAACCCTTAGTCTCTAGTGCTGAACCAAAAAAAAACAAAACAAACAGAGAACCGGACATCAACGCCAGACCTTCTGTTAGACCTCAGCAAGCTGTTTTTTATCCTCTTTAGGTTGATTTGCGGTTTGCACATCCAGCCCTCAGTAACTTCAGGGAGAAATATTAGTTAATATGCAGTGACAGAGTCTGTCCCCTCCTAGTCGTCTTAACCCGTAATCGATAGTGACCTCCAGATGCTCTTCAGGTGCCCATACAGAACCAGTACGCCTCTCTCAGAGTATGTTTACCCAACTGCAACCGTTTGCTACCTTCTGTTGCCTGGCATGTACGTGCGACCGCTTTCACACCCGCTATAGTTAAAGAACATTGTTTCCTTTTCTCTCTTTTAATCGGCCTCTCTCATTCATAGCCATAGAACCTCAACAGTATTTGTGATGGAGTTTCATATTGCCTAGCTTGTTGAAATTACACTAGTTTTGGGGGTGTTTAATTGGAAAAGTCAATTATAACTATTCACCTATGATATCTATTAAGTCAATATGACATTTTAATCCATTTTACTTCCATAATGTGATGTATTTCAGAGTTCAAAAGGATATTCAATTAAGAAAACTGGCTTTTCGAACCAGAATGCATACCAAATTGACCCTTTACAGAGAGTTTGATTGACAAGCGATCTGACCAAAAATAAAGCCGAATCTGCCATTTTGTCTGACAAACAAATCAGACAGTAAAGTAACTTTGGTGGACCTGAACTTTAAAAAATGGTGTGTATTTTGATGTCTTTCCATGCTTGAAAGAAAATTCAATAAATCGCTCACAATAAGACCTGAAATGGGCATTTAGGAAGTAAATAGGGTCAATGTTGATACACTTGTTATGAACCAGGACACAAGCAATTGTAAATGTATAGTTCCAGGTATGTCACTGATTGTGTTTCAAATTTTGAGGAATAAGTCCAACTGCAGATGAATTAAACATGCTTGACGTGCGATGACCTGAATTAATGAAACATCACAGATGTTCTGTGCCGTCACGTTTAATGGTCATCACAAACAAAGAGAATAAAAGATGCACATGGTACAGCTGGAGGTTTATTGTGCTGATAATGAGAGTCTCTCCAATGTAGAGAGAGACGAGAAAAATAAGAGAACATAACAAGTGGCGGACGCTGTTTTGACACCTAATTTTCAGCATCAGTGTCATTTAAAGACGTTCTAAACTCCTCTTCTGTTTAAATTTGACATGTTACATCTGTAACAGTTTGTGCCATCTGTATGTAGCACTGTTTCTGTGGTTTCCATTCATATACCTTCTCCCTTAAATTGTATTGCTTGTTTAAAGCATCTGTAGCCTGTGGGTTTTATGATTTTTATTTTGCTATTTGTAAGAAAATATGGCAAATATTGTGTTTTCACTTTATAGTGAACCCCTGATCTATCATTTTTGCACATTTCTGCTTCTTTTTTTTTTTTCTCTCAGCGTGTTTCATTCTCTATGGCAGAGGGGTGAGTTTGCTGTCTTGACGTTATGACAACATCATTTGCTTTTCTGTTAAAGGTCAAAATCTTTCCTTGGGCTTACTCAGGGATGAGAAATAGGTGTGAATGTGTGTGTTGAGGAGGTTGTGTGACTTTTGAAAGGTTTGTGTACATGTAAAGATATATATATATATATATATATATATATATATATATATAATTTTGTGTGTTAAACTGCTGTAACCAGAAGCCGTCATTTCATTGGCCCTGTGCTTTGGTTTCCCACAATGTCTCTACACCATACGAGGCCTTCCTAACACACTCTGTCAATCTCTGTGTATCCGTCTGTTTGTCCGCATCACAAGCTGTCTGTCCGTCTGCCTGTTGTCCCTTTGACGTCACAAGCCCAGATCCTCACACATGCAAGATACTGAAAAAAGACTGAGAAATGATTCATCGACCTCATCAAAGTGGGGACCACTTTTATAGAAACAAACAAAAACAAAATGCACATTTTTTTGTCATTTATAGAATAGATAGACTTGATAATACTGTTTCAGCACTTTCTAATCCCGAGGAAAATAGGGTGAGAGGTTGGTGTCATCGCAGTTTCTCCCCTCCAATACGAATTCCCTCTGTCTTGGCCCGTTCCTGGGTCCAACGGGCTGAGACGACGAGGACAGAGAGTCGAAATAAAGTTGGAATGGTCCTCTATGAACCTGAGATGACTTTACTTTTTTGTTGTACTGATGTGTGCTTGAACACCGTCATTTGTTTTATTTGTTTTATTTTCATGTTGGTTCTATATTTGACCTTGCTTCATGTACTTTGGACTTTGTACTTTTGCTTCGGTCTCCTCTGTAGCACTCTTTTATCATGGTAGGAGACGAGAGAAAGTGTTTTAATGAATGTTTTTAAGAGTTTTCGAGCGGCTCTTGTGACAGCTCGCTCTCTCATAAGAGGAGCACCGCTGACAATTTCCTTGTTTTTACTTTCATTTCTTTGGCACAAATGACAAAAAAGATGAATGTTGGATTGCGAGTTTCAGCAGTTTGAAAAATAAATCAAAAGATTTTCTTTTCTTTTATTGTGGCTCTCATTGAAACAACGACAAAAGAAAAAAAACTTTTATTTTGAGTTTGCTTTTCTTTGAAATCACTTGTAAAATCAGTCAGGATTTCTCTGTTCAACTTGACTGTTGTTTGACATCTTGTCAATTGTCCAAACCGCTGGATTAATAACCTCAGGCTGAGAATCTTCTACAAGCCCACACTATGGTTATGTTTCACCTTAACTAACTGATGTATGGGCTGCTTGATATGGGTATTGTAACTAGTCTTATTGTTAATTCTATAATTAATATATGAGCATTCAGCTGTATCAGTGCTGGATAGTGAAAACAGTGCACACTCCTTAAAAAAAAAAAGGAGGCATGCCCGGCCCGCATCTCTCTCCCGTTGTTTTGGTGAGCCAGTAAACTGACAAACACTTCCTCAGAGAGAGGTACGTCCTGGGTTCTGTCACCCTCATCTGGCGGGCGCAGGAAAGAGACTCATGCAACCATCCTCTGATGAACCGTGAGGAGTATTTGTCACTGTTGGGTTGAACTGGACACTCAACACTGGTCGACCACTGAGAACTAAACACCAGGGACGTGTTGACCATCACAGGCCTGAACCGACTCGTGTACAGATGCTGTTTTCACATACCCGATGTCACCTTCACGCATAGCAATCGACAGCCTCGTAACGTGTGTATTTATCCTTCAGAATTTGTACAACTACACTCTCGAGATAACATATCTTCAAGAAAAAAAAGGTCATTTTGTAATTCTGGATTTCTTTGCCAATGAATGCTTAATAAGATGTCTCTGTAAAATTGTACTCTGTAAAATCTTTTTAGGCCTAATTTTAACATGTCGGTCATTTCCAAGTATGTTTTGTGTAAATTGGATTCTGAATGAACGGTGGAGGTAGTTTCACTTTGAATAATCGCCCAGAGAATTTAAAGCTGAGGCCAGATACGCAAACTATTAGCCGGAGGTGAAATAATACTATGTACTCCTTGTCAGGTAAACGGCGTTTGGTTGTCATTAAATGTGCACGCATGTCCAGCCAACTCTTTTCTTCCCCCCAAGCCCCCCCCCCCGAGATTGAACAGTGTTTTGTGATACACAGGAAGCCATTGGTCATTCCTCAGGAAGGAGTGGGTTCAGATATAGCAGTAATACCCCGGGCTTGCTGGACTACAGGTGTTGCAGGTCTTGTCATAAAGAGATTTGAAGTCTTCCATTGGAAGGGAAATGGAAGCTGTTTCTAGTTTCTTTTTTCGCTTGCCATTGGGCAGAAAGATCCATGAGCATAAAACCTTCGGATTGGACCTTTACCTACTGTTCGAAAACAATGATTGGGTGGAGGCATATTGTCAGTGTTGTTGTTTTCTCCATAGCTTCTTTGCTGTGGATTTACTGGACCTATAGTGTGTAAGACACCACGCAGAAATGTTAAGCGAGACTGTTAAAGAAAAATTGAATGTCACATCCAATCCGGAGGTTCTATTTTCCTGGAATTGTATCAGAGGAGTCTGGCCAGTAGCAAGAGATGGTCAATGGGAGCGGAGGTAGTGTTTTGCACCTTATTTAGTAAAGGAAACTAGATATTAAAATATATATGTAAAGCCCTAGGTAGGAAATCAATTGTGAAAGGCAATTATTTTTTTCTTTTGGTTCATTTTATTTCCATATGCGTGCATACTCTGTAAGTTGTGCAAAATATTGTACTTGCACTAGCTTTTTTAAAAAGAAAACTAATATAAAAAAATTTGAATTGAAATTCTATTTTCTAATTGTGGTGTGTCTATTTGTAGGATACACTCACGTTGTTTCTTGGATTTTTTGGTCCCTTTCTTTGATGGTGCTTGCCGGTTTTCTAGTTAGAACTTATTTCATTATCCTGAACAACAAAAACAATATTTGATTCAGGTTGTGAACAAATTTGTTTAAAAAAGAAATTGTCTGTATACCAGTACAAGTTTATTGTTGCAGTATACACGTACTAATAAAAATTACAGTGCCAATTGCAAACTGCGCCCTTTTTGGAGTTTGTGATCTGTGAGAATGGGATTTCAAAGGTGTTTTTTGTCAGACAATGTGGGACGTGAATATATACTGTACTCTCAAACAATCGCATGCAGAGGTATTCCTCAGGCTTCTTTGGCTCCAGTGCACCTAGTCAATGGAGTGTGGGTGTTGGCGGAGGTGGAGGCCTTGAGTATTCGCTTCTGTTCTGGGGCTGGATCGTTCAATTGCAAAAAAATGGAGATAAAAGACATTGAGATCTTATCAGACACTGACAAACCCACACTTGACTGAGAAATAGTTATGAGTGATACAATAAGCCAGACCGATTCAGCTCTGTCTGCTTGTCTGTCCTTGTTAACCATTTAGTTTCAACCTTAATACAGTCTAAAAAACAAGGTAAGTGGATTTAATAAAATTCAGAATTTGCACAATTTAAAAATGTTGATCCGGTGGGATTAGCTTGGGTTACTAACAGAGGTCAACAGTTGAGTTCCAGGAGAAAAAAATCAACTATTTATAAACCATTGAAGACATAATTACTGTGAGCTATGAGGTCATTAATTAAATAAATTTTTTTAAATAATTGCATGCAACAGTGGAACTACCCATGAATCTCCAGAGAAGTCACAACCAAGTCCCCACCCACTCCCATGAAGCAATACAAATCAGTCTAAAATGTGTAGTGCATATTTTACGGTTTCGTCACACATTTAAATCAATAATTTTATATTTCTCAATTTTCAAGTACATTTTTTGCTATTTTGCTAAAGTTTGTAATCTTGTATTTGACCTCGTAGCTGGTTGGTTTGGTTCATGTTTTATAGCTCTTTAACAATGGCTTAGATATCCTTATGTGAAAAATGAAACTTTGGAACTGATGGAATAGGCGCCATCTTGCTTTTGATTTATCAATTGTAGTAAAGATTATCTTTGTTATTTCTGTTACTGTAGTGTATAGGCTGGTACTTTTTATGTTAAAATGGATTGTTCTCTTCTTAGCGTAGTGATAGAATTACATTATTTCAAAACAACATATTTGATCGCAAAGTTGACAAAAATAAAGCTTTTTAAGGTGTAAAGCAACCACATTTTCAGTCAGGTGTTTATTCCTTAGTATGTAATGTTTTACTCGTAATACATTTAATTACATATTTTCCACCTCATCTAAACTGCACAAGGCATGTTGAAGAAATGAGGTGCAGCCATTTTCACATTCCTATGGTCTGATATGACATCCCACCACACCCTCTGTAAAATCACAAAGGAAGCAGGCCGGCAGAAATAGTTCACCACAGTACACAATGCATCACTTGCATTGCAAATCAACTCACAGTTACGACACGCAGGGACTAGAGCTTAATGTGGCAGAGAATTTTCTCTGCTGGTGTTTAAATTCTCCACTAACATGCATGTCTTTCTCTCAAACTCTGAAACCGTCATGCTGATTGTTACACTCTAGGGAAGAAAATGGGTTGCATAGTTACAAAGAATGACTAAATTTACTCCAGTATTTTCCTGTTTTCTTATTCAACCTCTTGTCTTGTACAGATGCCGACACATTGCATACTTTAGAGAACTTGAACAAAACTGAGCCATACTTCAACATAATTAGTTTTCCAAGGAAATGCACTGTTGTACAGCAAGGTTCCTGAGCGAAACAGTATCCATGGGTCTATCTGTATGAGTGTAACAGCGTTTTGAGTGAGTTACATAATGAATCAGATACTGTGGATTTCATGAATCTAAAAAGCACACAAAACTGTAAGACAGAGGTAAATATGTTTATGAACATGTCTTTCTTTTTCACATATATCTTTGGACTGCCATTTAAAGGGACAGTGCATCCATTATTTCAGTTCGACTATTCCTTAACTGGTGAATCTGTATTTGTGAGTGTACATGTTTTTAGCGTGCATGACTAGGAGAACATTTGGCTAGACTGCTGTGTGACTCTGATGAAGGTCGTCCTGCGGCTCAGTTCTTTGAGTTTGGCAGCTCCTACATATGTGCAGGTGGACCGCAGGCCACCCAAGATGTCCCTGATGGTGTTTTCCACGTCACCTTTATAGGGCACCTGAACCGTCCTGCCCTCTGAAGCCCTGAAATCGCATAAACAGATGTACTTTACATATGAGATGCTCTACAATATGTTATTTTTCTAAAAAAACCAAAACAAAATTAAAACATCCTCACCTGTACTCTGCTACCCCTCCGACATACTTTTTCATAGCGGTGTCCGAACTCATTCCATAAAATAGTTTAAACTTCTTGCCGTCTTTTTCAATGACTTCACCGGCACTCTGATCGTGGCCCGCTAACATTCCTCCCAGCATGACAAAATCTGCCCCAGCGCCTAATGTAACATTTATTATTAGATACAAATGCTTTATACCTAGTTGGACAATGGTATTATCTGAATTACAGAATATGAATTTTAATATCTATATTATTAGTATCTGAATTCACCAAAAGCTTTAGCAACATCCCCAGGGCAACTGCAGCCTCCGTCCTAGAAGGAAAAAAAAAAGCTTTACTACAAATGAATAGCTACATAAAGTCATATAAAATGCAGCACAGCTGCAAAGCACTTCTATAACTCAGCTGGTAAAGTATGAATGCAATGTAAGTTGCTTTTGGGTTTTAAAAAAACTGTTATTTTACAGTATGTGTACTTACATGTACTTACAGTGTACTTACCTAAAAAGTACTGTAATAAAAGGTAACTACAAAGGGTAGGGTTAGGTTTACGGGTAGGTTTAGGGTTAGTACCTAGTTATTATTACCTAGTAATTGTAAATACAATAACAAGTACATAATATGTACATGAGGAACAGTACTGTACTGCTACCAAAAAAAAGAACTGGTTTAGTTATAAATAAATTGATCTCCAGAAAGTTTCTTCAAGATTGCTACCAGAACTGAAAAACATTAAAGAAACTACACTAAAATAAAGAATGACATTTTTGTAGGGCAAAACCCAGAAACAAGTAAGCATTTTAGCACTTCGGGTTCAATTTTTCTAAAAATCAATGTTTTTGTGTGTGTGTGTGTGTTTTGAATAAGTTTTTGGTAAAATGGCTGAAACCAAGGTACATCAGCAAAACCCCCTTGTGATTAAAAAAAATAATAATAAATAAAATCTTTTCTCTTGAAAGTGGCAGTTGCTAACAAGTAGCTAAATGGGACTACAAAGGGACTAAGAAATTCAAAGTGAATGGAAATATCCTATTGGTTTTTTATCGAGGGAACCTCCAGACTGGCCTACAAAAATACATAATCACTGCAACACCCTGTTGTGAACATACCAACTGGTTTGGTGTTAATGAAGCCTTTTAGTCTTTCTGAAGGGCTACATAAAACTGAAAAGGAAGGGAATCACTGGAACTGAGTTGAGGATGATGCCCTCTTGTGGTAATGTGATGCCATTGGTTTGTGGGTTTCCTGTCAGTCTAAGCATTGTACTCCAGCATGCTAACAATGATACTTACAGAGATGATGTGTCCTTTGAGTCCATGGGCCGAGTCGGCACACTCAATAACAGCGCTCAGCTGAGGATAACCCACACCGGTCTTAATGCGTGTGGTGCACACAGAACCTGAAGACCACAGTGTTTTCAAACATCATAAACAAGCTCTGGATTTAGTTATATGTAACCTAATTTAAAAGAAAATTGTATTCAATGCGTATGTGTGACAGTGTAGTAGGCAAATCTAATCTGATACCTGGCCCAATGCCCACTTTAATGATATCAGCTCCAGAGAGAATGAGTTCCTCCACCATCTCCCCTGTCACCACATTCCCTGCCTAAATGACCAAGATTGAGTTATATGACATTTGCAGGTCACACAAAATAAATAAATAATTTTCAAAATTCATTGACAGAGCAATTGTTACATTATATTTGAGCAAAAAGCTCACCATGATTGTGTGCTTTGGAAACCTTTCCCGAACTGTTTTTACAAACTCCACAAAGTGTTCAGAGTAGCCATTGGCCACGTCCAGGCAGATGTACTGGATGAGAGGAATGGCGTCCAGGATGCTGCACAGTTTCTCCAGATCTGCCGCTCCACTGCCCGAGCTGGCCGCCACATGCTGAGGATGAGATGAGGGAAAAGATGCTTTAGGCTTCAGTGATTAAATGAGCTGTCCATAAAACTTTTGTATGATTGATATTACTCCAGTTGCATTGCGTAATTTGCTGTTGTTCTATTATGATAAAGGCATTTCAAATGGGAAAATCAAGAGCTGTGTTTGTATTAAATGTGTTTTAATCATGGTAGTTTTGATAATGGCGGCGGACAATCCTAAAAGAGAACATCACATGGACTATTTTAACAATGTTTTTGCTACCTTTTTGGGCCTTGAACATGTCAGTTGTGTTACTTTCTATGGAGGCTCAGAAAAAATATCTTAATTTGTGTTCCTAAGACAAACAAAGGTCTTACACTTTTAGAATGACATGAGGGTGAGTAATTAATGACAGAATTTACATTTTTGGTTCAACTAGATGACCATATACCAAGTACATATACCTTCAAGTTGATCCTTGAACAACATTCCAATCAACCATTTTTATTTGGGGGATCATTTTTTAAGAAATATCTGTTAGGCTTATGATCAGGGTTAGGTGCTTCCAGGTGCCCATCATTTCTTACTGATATTAGGCATAATTTTGGGGTAGGGTTAGGTTTAGGGCTCTTAGCAGTTCTTAATCCCAGTCCTCGCACCCCACTGCATTCAGATTATCAGCTCGTTAGAAAAGAGTTCAGTGCATGAACGGCGTTCCAATCAACATGGTCCCTACACAGTGTTCATTGCTCCCTACTCCCTGAGCAGGTAAAATCCGTCTAAGTTTATTTCACTTTAGAACATTCATTAACGGTATTGCGCTGTAAATAAATGAATACGATTGATATTACTTCTCGCACACTTAAATGCACTTTGAATCAAATGTATAAATTCGCTTCGAACTGGAATCATGGCGAAATATCCGGTGAAGTCCACTTTGCAGGGCACATACGTTCGAAAAGGACAAATGTCTGAACTTTCTTTTTCCTTCTTTTTTTTTTTTAAACAAACGTCTGAAGTGAGAAGAGAAAGATACGAAATGTGCAGAGCGTTTGGGCGCGAGGACCGGGATTGAGAATCGCTGGTTTAGGGGTAGGGATTGGGATAAATCTATATTTTTGGACAGTAATGTTGATCCAGGATCAACAAAAAATGTTGATCCAGCATCATGTCTTACTTGGCAAAATCACAGCGACCCTGTTGCTATGTAGTTTTTTGATGGACTGCACCACTTAATTAAACAGCTTTTGATTAAATAAAAAAGGCATGAAAGCCATTTTCACCCATTCACCTCAAGGCACTCTGGATGGCTGGCTGCAAAAGTCTTCCACTCCTCCAGAGAGTAGTGCTTCTGGATGGCTGTGAAGAGAGTGTGCTGAAAGACAGAGCAGAGAGACG
Source organism: Enteromius mattozi (assembly GCA_032359235.1). Classification (NCBI taxonomy): domain Eukaryota; kingdom Metazoa; phylum Chordata; class Actinopteri; order Cypriniformes; family Cyprinidae; genus Enteromius; species Enteromius mattozi. The sequence continues at coordinate 7,083,879 of JAUMHE010000072.1, forward strand.
TCTGAGAGGACAGCGAGTGTCTGGCACTGAGACAGACAGAAATATAAGCGCCTCTTGATCCCAGTGCATGGAAACAGGACACAGCTAATTATGTTTCAGTGAGATCTTGATAATCACAGAGATAAAACATAGTACAACAAAACTTTCCCTGGGTTATATTGCAAAGTTACTGTGCTTTGTTTAAAGAAGCACTCACCTTACTGAGCACCTGTGCCATCTCAAAAGTGCCGGTGGTGTCCATGTTAGCAGCAATGACCGGGATGCCATTGTATGTCTGCTTTGAGTTCCGGAATGTGAAGGTCCTCTGCAGGTCAACCTTCAAGAACAAAACAAATGAAGGAATTTACTTTACAAACATACAACAGTACAGTACATGTGACGGTCTGAAAGGCCTCATTTTAATGGATAGGCTCATAATCAACCCAAGTTCCTGTCCTATTTTCCTATCCCTGTGACCCATCCAAACTGCACTCAAATATAAAATTAAAATATATTAAGACCCATCTAGCTGACAATATCCTGTAACAACCAAACAGTAGTCATTATTCATGTCTAGCAGGTGTTAAATGCAATTTTTGTGTAAGCATCTGATAAAACAATATCAGAACCAATATGAAGAAGATTGTTATGACATAGAAACAATTATAATATGCTATTTTATAGTTTTTTCTTTGTTTGTTTGTTTCTTCCGAGTCATAAAATCATCCAAAAGCTTAACTACAAGATATAAGTTTTGGGTGTCCTGTCCTCAGAATGTGTCTGTGAAGTTTCAGCTTAAAATACGCCACAGAGCCTACAGCTTGTAAAACAGCTTGTAAACAATATCACATCACATTTACTTCAGAAAAAACATATTTGGTGACCAAATACTCATCAGTCAGCTAGAAAATTTAACTCGAGGAGCATTTTGTTACATAAATGTACCATATAACATATTTATTATACTCTTTACTTTATACAGCCACCGTTTAAATGTTTATATTTCAAAAAAGGACTGGAGTCGAATATAATTATGCAATTGTAACTTAATTATCATTAAAAAAGCTTCATTAAGTGTAACTGAAGTATTTGTATACAAATCAGTAAATTTTAACCTTCAATATATTTTACAGGATTTGATTTTTTTTCTTGAGGAAATGTGACATGTAGGCCTATATATATAAAAATCGAATCAAATCAGAAATCCAATCAAATTGCAAGCTTGTGAATCAGAGTCTAACTAAATTATGAAATTTGTGCCAAATCTCGGCTCCAGACCACTCCAGACTCTAGATCACTCCAGACATGTCAATGCATCTTGGAGTGTTGCCGTTTACAGTAAAAATCTATTTAATTTCTACAGCATTGCACAGCATCTGGTTCTAGAATCTGTTGAAATGTACATTTTAGAATGTGTTAATATGTATTAACTCTATATTAAAGGTTTTTAAAAGTCTTTGTCTTGTTATATCACGTTAGTTCAGCAAAATCCTCTGCTGAAGTTTTGCAAATGTGGATATTCATACATGTGTATAACTAGTTGCAATGCATATGCACAATCTACTTAGTGCTGTTCACAGATTGGCTTTGACCATTCCAATATGGTGGATGGCTTAAATATATTGGCCCATAGAAACAGCCGCTAATAAGGCAACAAAAACATCTGTTTGTTTTTGATTATCATCTCTGTTGAGCTTTTGTGAAATTCTTTTTATGTGTTTAAAAAAACTTTGTCAGTTTAAACTTATATTTATTTTCTTGGCACACATACACACACAGGCGCATGTGCAGAAAGATGGCTTTTTCACATCAGCTGTCTAATACACACAAGATTATGTCAAAAACACAACGTTCACAAAAACAATCAGTTAGGTCTGTAAATGTAAACAGCTGCATGTTTATCAGTATAGTAGATCTGTGAAACAGTGTCTCCTGGGCATGGGAAAAAAAACACTAATAACAGATCTCAACCAGGCCCTGCCCCCTATTATTTATTTGATTATGCCTTGGGTGGTAATTATTTAAATGAGAAATATTGTGACGTGTACATTCCCAGAAGAGTACTTTAACTGAGCCCATAAAAGTCTTTGAGGAGAGTTCAGGAACAGTGCTTTCTTCTTTTTTTTTCCAGTTTTTTTTATATGCACAAATAGCAACACTACACACTAAAGGAAGCTAAAAAATGTGAGGAAAAAACCCCCAAACATAATAGGACCCCAAATAGGATACAAAATAAAATGGGCATATTGCAGCTGTGTGTGTGTGTGTGTGTGTGTGTGTGTTTTTTTAAGTGCAGACTTAATCTGACCATACCAATAAAGTTTGAAAGTTTTGGATCAGTAAATAATAATAATTGTTATTTGAATGTATGAAATTAATACTTTTATTCAACCAGGATATAAGATTGACAGTTATAATATTACAAAATATTTGCTAAAAATAAAAGTAAATGCTGTTCATTTGAATAATCTGTTCATAAAATAATTTTTAAAGAAAAATGTATCACATGTATCACTGTTTTTACAAAAAATATTAAGCGGCCCAACTGTATTCAACATTCACAACAAATGTAAGACTGGAGTAATAGCTGCTGTAAATTCAGCTTTGCCATCACAAGAATACAGTATTACTATTTTTACTGTATTTTGCAGCCTGTCTGTGCATTATAGACTGTTTTCAAAAACATGCTATAATGTTTATGTAATCAGAATATGGCTAAATTCTGATAAATATCATCATCCACAGCTGAGACATTGCAGTGGGGTGAAGTGAATTCGTGCTGAATCATTTATAGGTATGTCTGAGAAACAAAACAGTTGCAACCTGATATGCACAGATGCTCTCAGGTTCTCCGAATCAGTTCTCAGTCATTTCCAGTTCCAGTAACTGCTGCAGTCACATCAGTCACACTACACTGCTCTATGAATAACCATGATACTACTGCTATTGTACTGCTGTTGTGCCGCAGGGAACAAATTCAGTTTTTTCCTATTTGAAGAGACATATTGCAGATAATGCAGTCATAAAATTAGGATCCTCTTGCATTTGACACTATATGTGATTGATTGATTACTGCAGGTTAATTATAAAGAGGCCCTCAGCTGCTGTTCTATTTCAATAAGCCTGTGTATATCACCCGAGCATGCACCGTTACGGCCATTATAGTGACAGTCATCAGATTAGCCAGCCGCAGCTAGATCTGACCAGGACTTTACGTCATCCTGCAGTGAAAATGCAGTGGAAACCTCTTCTGAATTCATCAGTAGAAACCAATAGGCAAAAATGAACAGAATATAGATGGATTTTGAAACTAGCTGTTGGGCTATAAGACTGGAAACCTAATCATAAAAATGGATCTAAGTGAATAATACAATAACAACATGCGTTATTCAAACCTTATCACAGTGCAGTAAAGGTGTTTATCAGACAGATTTCTGGAAGAGGGCATTCCTTATATATGGATGATCATGTAAGTGTATGTTTTGGTCCCATGAGTTGTGAGTGCGCCACCAAGAGCAACACCACACTGGAATCTGCTTCTAGTGACATGTAGGCACGCCTCAGGCCTATTTTTAAACACATTTTCAAAGCACAAGCTCTCTCAGGTTGCTTTTCCTCAGCCTTATCAGTCGACCCTGAAAACCGCTGGGCTTGTTTTAAAACAAATCAACATCAGAAAATAAAGAGAATATCGGCATCATATTGGCATCTGTTGATCAAGTTTGGAAAAACGGTCACTGTTTAAAGCTTAAACACTGGCCCCATAAACCCAGCTCTGTCTGACGGACTACATCAAGGTCAACCTGATTTTCATTTTAATTGTTTGCCTCACACACACAGCGATCCCTTGGTACTCATTTTAAGGGAATTATTAAGGTATAACAAGACAAGGGCAATGACACAGATTTCTTTTAACAGACAGCAAGCAAGATGTTCTTACCTCAGACCTGCTCTTCAGACTGCTCCTCTTTGGTCTGAAAAGGACATCTTTGAAGTCCAGTTTGAGGTCAGCATCCACCCGGGGCATAGTGACGGGCCTGAGAGCGGATGAGAATCTCCTGAGCCGGGCTGGTGCAGTCGCTGGTCCAGAGCTCCAGGCACCAAACCCGAACCGGCAGAAGAACAGCGTATTTATAGTGTAGAAAGGGCCGTCACTGCCCAGGCCCCCATAGCTTTATTTGGCAAGGCCTGTACGCTCTCTCCTTCCCTCTCTCTCTCTCTCCTCTCTCTACACCCCCCTCCGCTTGCATTCAGTCTGGAGTGGCAGCAGCAGCAGTAGCAGTGATAAAAGTGTTTCCTGTGTGGCTGTCTGACACATATAACACACACACACAAGCGCAGCGACTGCAGCTCAGCACTGCAGTATGTGCACAGAGCTCCTGCTGTCCAGCTGGGGTATTGCTCCTCTGAATCAATGAGTGATGGGAAATGAGAGGGAGGGACATGAAGATACAGTACCTTATTTACCCTTCCCTTTTCAATGTTGTCTAATACATAAATCATGGATTTGAAAAAAGTATAATGATTGCTGCTATAATCCACAGCGGACTCCTAAGTAAGTATAATGTATTCAATGGAAAATCCCTGTATGGAGATGTACAAAAATGTGTTCAAGTCACCTTTTTAGCACAATACATATTACTGAGTAATGTTTTTTTTTTTTTTTTTACAGTATAAACATTTTATGTGATCACTCAATGCCTATTATTTATATTTATTAACTTGGAAGTTTCACTGCCAACCAGGTGAATTTACATTTTATTCCAGTTTACATGTGCATATTGCTTACAGTAATCCTGTGATATTTAAATATATCCTTGTGACTTATAAGTGCAATTTATATAATATAATATAATATAAAAATAGATTGTCCCGGTCCTTGATTCTGATCGGTTGAGCTGTGTTCGAAACTGTTGTAAAATACAGTCTCAACTGCTCTGGAAAAGGTGTATGCTTGTAGATTATTTTATATGCAAAGCAATATGACCTTTGTTCATGTCTCTGTGTTGCTCGGCAACCACTGTTAAACCACAACCGTTCCTGAGAGACTACATTGTCTGGCAAAAGAATGTTTTTATTCATATCATTACACTTTTTTTGCTCTGTTTTATATTGTCAAACCTTACTAAATATATGGAATAACCATTTTATAAAAGCGTGAAGCTGTGGTTTACAGTGAATTTATAACAGCTAAGTGGGTTTTAGGCACTCCACTTCACGTCCTGTGGCCTAACGCCCCTTAGCTGTTACAAATTCACTTTAAACCACGGCTTCCTTATTGCTTTAACATAATATAAGTTTGCTTTAGACAAACTTTACATTGAAATTACACTTCAAACTAAACCAAGGTATCAAAAATGCAATACTTACGAAAAAGCCCCAAATGAACAATCTGAAACTGACATTTTTTTCTGATGTGCTGTTCAGTTGGTCATTTTTATTGAGCAATTAAATTCTATACAATTAAAAAATGTTTAAACATTTTTTAAACAAGTGCATTACACAATTTAGTCATGTGATCAGTAAAGGACAAAAGAAAAATCAAAAGTAAACATAAATGTATAAATATATTACAATTGCAAAAATAACATTGAACTGCAAAATATGTATTTAATGATAATAAAAACATTTTTACAGAACAACATTAAAATTACAATGATTTTAGCTGCTTTGATTTCAGTTCTCGTTGCATTGGCATTGATTCATTGATTCACTCACCACTGCCATTTTTTACTCTCATTTGGTGCTAGACTGAGAGGCTAAGGGCTTTCCACACACAACTGCTAGGTTGGGACTAATCCTTACATATAGATGCATGAATGCATTTGAAAACATCGCATTTCACAGTTTGTTTAGTAATTCACGAGCAGTGTTGGGTGTAACACGTTACTTACAGTAATTAAATTACTTATTCACTGAAAAGGTAAAGTAAGGGATTACTTCAAATTTTTAGGTCATTTAACTACAATTACTTATAAAGAACTTGCGTTAAATTATTTCAGTAGTTCTAAAATAAATATTGAACTTTAAATCTAAATTTACAGTCTAAAGATAAAATTGTATGTAGCGTTAACCCTTTGCGCGCCGGCACATTCACTTTCAGTTTTTCCTGGTTCACAGAGAAACCATACAAATAACACTAAAATCAATCGAATCTTTAAAAATGTCTATAGACATGAGAAATGTATCTATATAATGCTTGAAATGTCTACTTTTAAATGTATGAATTTAAATCGAAAATGAATATTCTCTGGTTATGTAATCCGTATGAAACTAAAGCAAGGTAGTCTTTCCCATGTATGAAAACGAATAGGCTATTATCTGACTAATTTTCATTGTTTTTTAAAGAAGACCTGCTATAAGAAGCCAGAATTGACCTAAGAATTTATATAGCGATTTGAATAATTAGGCTACGTTACTTATTGAGTAATTAAATTACTTTTCAGACAGAGTAATTGGTGAAGTAATTTAAATACAATATTGATAATTAGTAATTAGTAATTGTAATTAATTACTTTTTAAAAGTAACGTACCCAACACTGTTCACTAGTAAGCCTGCTAGATAACGGTAGCCTGAACAAATTTGGAGAGAGGCTCGAGCTCTGAGTAAGAACCCCACTCCACTCCTCCTGAACCTTCATTTGGAACTTAATTTAAAGCCCTTCAAATATGTCATAATTTTCAAGTAGGCAAATACGGAGGAAAAAAAAAAAAAAAAAAAAAATCGTATCCCTTAGAATCTCATTAAAATCTACAAAATAGTGTTAAAGGCATCAGGCCACCTCATCCAGCTTGAGGGTCCAGGCATCAGCTGGTGTGAAAGGCAGATCAGGTAACAGGACAATCAGTCCTGTTGTCTGCAGAGGAGCCCATTTCAGAGGCTCAGGGATCCCCAACAAAGTCACCTGAACAGAGATGCAACAGATACTTAACTGAGATTGTATCAAACAATAACATTTTATTTCAAAATAATTATAAATTGATATATATACCACTGTGTTGTAGGAGGTTTTAGGCGCTGAAAGCTTAAAGGAGTTCTGCATGGGATTGGAGGTGAAGATCACATACACGGTACTGCTTCTTGACGTATACCTGGAATTGAAGGAAACTTTAAAACACTAAAATAAATGAGGCGTTCATAGCTTTACTATATCTATATAGATATAGATAGATAGAGATATACTCAAGTCAATAATGACAATCAAATGATCACAATGTCACAATTTCAGGGTAAAACTGAGTATTCACTCTAAATTAAGTGAGAATAAGTACCCAGAAGTCTTAGCAAAGTTTCTGAAAGTGAATGGGTGTACAGTGAATGGGCCCTTACAATTTGCCTTATTTTAAGCAGAGATTCACAAATCCTCAACAATAATTATCTCACATGGCTTATGTTATGCACATCATGTGACACTTTTCACTTCAACCACAACTAAATTTTAAAGTAAGGCACACAGACAGAAAGAGGAATTTTAAAAAACATCAACACACCAGACGGGAACTGTGGCATTCTCGGCCTGAACTCTCCAAGGTTTAGTTGCATAGATAGCTTCACCATTGACCTTCAGCCAGGCTCCAATTCCTCTGAGACGTTCCTCAAAGACAGGTGCAATTATGCCACCAGATGTGGGCCCCACATTCAGCAGGTAATTCCCTCCTAATGCCACGACATAGACCATGTCCTGTGATCACAATATATGAGAGTAATTAGGCACTATTTCAACTTTAATAAGCTTTTGTGTCCATGTTTTATTCATACATAATATGCATTATTTAAAACACAAGAACTTTGGTCTATTAGTAGGGCTGGGACAATATATTGATTCTGAGATTTTCAGAATGCTCCTCAAATATTATTATTATATAAATAATATTATTACAATTATTATTTTAGGTTCAAGTGTGTAAGCATTTGGAAACAAGCAGAGTATGGCTGTTTCTAAAACATGCAGTGCCATCTGATGTTCAAAACTAAGATCAGAATCGATTCCAGAGGAATCGCAATGCATTCGGAAAATCGCTGAATCATTTCTCGATTTGCGATGCATCAATGTATTGTCCCAGCCCTATCTATTAGCAACACATCTCACCTTTATAATGGACGGTAGATCCATCAGTTCACTTAGCTTCATATTTTGGCGATAACCCCATGATTTTGTGTCCACTGCCTGACATTTCTCCCACTTGTGATTGGGCAGTTCTCCAGGAGTGAACTTGTCAGCACAGTTGAAATAACCTCCATGTTTACAGTAACAGCCCGCCCCCCATCTGTCATTGGTCACTACCACATCCTGTAAAGAGTTAAATAATGCAGGCATTATGATCTGAATTACAATCTGGGACACAGTTTTTAAATAAGAACAACATGATCTTACTTTGACCGGACTGTCGTTGTAGAGCCAGGCTAGAAATCCTGTAGAGTTCCAATAAGTGTCAGGTGCTTCCCAGTCCCCATCTGACCAAATCAAGTCCGGTTTGTACCTGAAACATCAAAAACATCACCAGTTAATGTCGCACCATATATGCAGATTGTAAAAGTTGATCTCTGCACAGACAAATCAGGTTTATGAACAACTGCTTTTCGTTCTCACCCTGTATCATCACATGATTGTTGCAAATTTACCTGTTGACCAGTTCGTAGAGCTCTGGCATGGCCTTTTTTTCAACAAAGTCCTGGGTCTTAAATCCAGACTTCTTGTCACTCAGGTAGATGGGATTGAACCATTCATACAGCGAGTGGTAGAGTCCATAATGCAGAGACCTAATTTGAGAAATTCAACATTTTTGTATAAAACTCAATGAGAAAAAACATGCAATGCCTTACTGAGATATTCACCCTATTTAAACTTTGTCAACAACATGGTGGTCAATCAATGGTCCAGTATATGCTTCTGTTAAAGCCACCAGCCCACATAACATCAACATATTTTTCAAATAATAATGATAAACAGCAGAATTCTATGTACATATATTACACTAGATTAAATACATTACATACATGCATAAAACATGCAGTGCATACATACAGTAAATATGTGCAATAAAAGTAGAAATGATAGATAAGCTGATATAATTGTTATATGATTGATTTTTGTTTGTACAGAGATAGTCTTATACACAATAGTAATGTGTATTTTGTGTAAATTTTCCCTGAAGGAAAAAAAGGAAGTGGCTTATTTCCGGTTGAAAAGATAATGTAGCCTCGTTACAATTAACATCAGTCTGCCCTACAAGCACGATACCTCTTTCTTATCGCATCGCCCAAATCTGCAACCAGATCCCTGTGAGGTCCATTATCAACAGAATTCCAATTCCAGGAGGTCGGGGACCCCCAGTTTGTGAACCCCTCGTGGTGTTTGGATGTGAGGACCACATATCTGCGCAGAATGAGAAGCATAAATTTAAAGAACTCCGCAAGCATCACCGCAAACCCGTATCTTAAATACATACTTTGCTCCTGAAGCTTCGAAGATATCAGCCCACTCGTCAGGATCAAAAAACTGCGCGTGTAAATTAGGTGCGAAGTCTGCATAGCTGAATCCAGGAGGGTAGTTTTTGGTCATGAACTGGATATAGCTGGGGTTTTTTGCGCCCTTCCAGTTCCACCAGAACCACTCGCTTCCGAACGCAGGCACAGAAAACACTCCCCAATGAACGAAGATCCCGAACTTCACTTCGTCGTACCACTCAGGAATAGGTCTGGAGTCCAAACTAGCCCAGTCGGGAGTATATCGAGTCTCGAGAGATGATGCGCATGATATCAGACAAAGAAACAGCGATATCTGAGTCAGAGTCACTTGCATGATCGTTCATAAGTGAACTTCACAGACGTGTTAGCCTGTGATCAACAGAAGTGACTCTAAACCGCGAATGTTAGTGTGCTACTGACTTTATCACTAAAGCAAAATTTCTGGAGACTGAGGTCTCTGCAGAATACAAGTGGGCGTTTCTTAATTTCTAGGCGTTTTCAAACTGCTGGGTGTTTCTCAATCTTGCAATCAAAATGATCCCCCTGACCTAACCCCCCTCCTAAACCTACCCTCACTATGACGTCAGCCAATCAGGTATAGCTAAAAACGCCCTGATGTGGTAACTCCCATTACCTTGCTGCAGAGACCTATACTCGGATTTTTGCTGTATTTCCTGGTTTATCATATGCCACCCAACATGTGACTGCAACACCTGACTTACCTGCAAAACCACTTGTCACAGGGGATGTGGAACCCAATAAATTCAGTATCTTCTCGGTTATTAGCAGTACATTGGTGGAAAAAATTGGTTTCGGTTCTGGTCCGCATTGTTCACTGTTTGCTTTTGTAAAAGCAGAAATGAGCGTTTTACTTACACATTTATTACAAAAATATTTTTAACTATGGTTTTTAAAAGAGAAAATGGAATTAAGAACAAAAACCATTATGATTTTTGGTTTGTTGCAAAAGTAATTAATACAGTATACAAATAATGCACATTAATAGTCTAAATACATCTGTTAATGTATATAACAGTTCATAATTGCTGCATTATTTTACTCTTTACAAGATGTGGTAAAAAAAAATCTAATGTTTTTTAGTTTCATAATGTTATTATTTTGCAACAGACAGTATTCATAACACTTAAGCAAATTAAATGAGACCACTAAATTGGTCCCTTAAAAGTGTTTAAGGCAGATCACCTAAAAATAAATTACTTTTTTTTTTTAAATCATAATCCATAATTAGTCACTGCATATTTGTACTAAATCCAAACATAAAGCTCTTGTTTCCTATTTCAGTCCATTTTTATTTCACCAAATATTTAACAGTATTTTCTATTCCACAAATAATATTGAGAAGTGTTTTTCAACAAAAAATTGCAATGCAACTTTCTGGTTATCATCATGTCCAGCAGTAATACTGTAGCACTCACCTCCGCTTGATTCTCCTTCCACTTAACCAGTCGGTCTCATTAAGTTGTCAAATACTTCAGCTATTTCTTAAGCAGTGTTATATCAAGTTATGAAAAGCATAAAATAAAGAATCTTAAAATCACAGTTGGTTCTGATGTTTCATTCAGTTGGTCAGTTTTATTGTGCAATCAAATACAAAAAAAAAATGATTTATACAAAACCTTCAGACATTTATACAAAACTTGCTAAAATCTTTACAATTTACTAAAATCTTCAAAATAGTGTTAAAAGGCATCAGGCCACCTCATCCAGCTTGAGGGTCCAGGCATCAGCGGGTGTGAAAGGCAGATCAGGCAGCAGAACAATTAGTCCTGTTGAATGCAGAGGAGCCCATTTCAGAGGCTCAGGGCTCCCCAACAAAGTCACCTGAACAGAGATTAAATGCAATTTTATGGTATCAGTACATTTATTGCACTTTAAAAAAAAAAAATTATTCCTAAATTCTCATGAATTTGTAAATATTTACCACTGTACTGTTGGAGGTTTTGGGCGCAGAAAGAGTAAAGGAGTACTGCATGGGATT
>JAUMHE010000072.1:7120675-7141540 GCA_032359235.1 Enteromius mattozi
GGGTGCCAATATTAGTGGAGGGCACTGTATATATATATATATATATATATATATATATATATTGCTGACTCCAAACTTTTGAAAGGAACTGTAAATGGGTCTTTATAAATAAAAATGTGTAGCTGCTTTCATATTAGGAGGTCCTTCAAAAAGGCATTATTATCATTGTGGGTGCTCCTTGGCATTAAAATTAAAAAGAAAATAAACCCTGCCTTGTGTATCAAGTACTGTAGATAAATGAAGTGTTCTCTCTCCTAGGCTACTTTGATGCTCGTGCTCTGGCAGTGGACTACAGGACTCTGGGCTTTCGGGAGTGTGTTGGAGAGGTGGTGAGATACCTCAGCTCTCTGGAGGGGGTTGAATCCTCAGACCCCATTGGCGCACGCCTCGTGTCCCACCTCAGCCACTGCGCCAGTGAGCTGGACCCTCTCCTCCAGAGCCCTGCCGCTCTGCCTTTTCCTCCTTGGCCCTGGCCCTCCTTTCCTCAGCTGGCATCCACTTCGTCTCCAGCCTCATCTAGCCCATTTCCCCCAGTCACCCGCCGGGATCTGGCCCCCCATGCCACCGCCACCTTGCTGGGCTACCCTTCACCAGCTCTGCGAGTGGGATCTCTAAGCACCCAGGGGGCGATATTGAGTCCAGCGCTGACCCCGGTTCGACGACTGCCCTCTATCCCCGGACATCCACACAGACTTCAACAGCACTCACCTGATGGACCCACAATCCCATCATCCTCCTCATCCTCCTCCAACTCCTCCCCTTCCCAGATTTCCTTCAGACCCTTTGCCCCTCTGGGGTCTCCGGCCCCTGGTCGCAGGGGTTTGGGCAGCTCCAGTAAGTCCGGACAGGCTTGGGGAACAGAGATTGGGGCATTCTGAATCAGAAGTTTGGAGTTTATGACACCCTAAAGGGGGAAAAAAACATTTCTTGGTCATTTGGACTTAATTATGACCACCTTTAAAAGGAACTACAAAACATTGAACAATTCAAATTCAGATGTTTTTTTCTACTATTCCAACTCCAATAGCATTTAAACTCTCAGAAAAATGGCTCAAATGCTGTCACTGGGGCCTTATCCTTTTAAAAATATAAGATAAAAGGGGGCATAATAATACATAAATTTTACATATTAATACACCAATGACTGCTTTTGTAGTTTTTCTGAGAGTTTAGAAATAATAATATAAAATAAAAAAGTCTGAATTTGTTTAAAAAGAAGAAATAGGAGAGAAATCAAATGTTCTGTAGAAATGAAGTCTAAAATCAAGGTAAATGCATCTCTCAGAAAGACTGAGTTAAAATAAGGTCTGAAAGCAACTCAGTGCTATGAACCTGGATTTTGAGATCTAGATACTGGAACTTTCTACAACTCTGATCTTTTATCTTTTTTTTTTATTAGTGTACTTGTTTACTCTGTCATTTATACATTAACTTGGATGCTGACATGATATACATCTGAGAGATTACATAAAGAAAAATGTGCCTTATCAAAGTACTGTTCCTCTTTTTCACTTGTGTGTGCAAGTACACGTAGCTTGCAGAAGATGGCAGCACTAGAACAAAATGTGCTGATCACAAACTCTCTCTGAGCCATGTATCCATGTCTTAGAGTGCCTCTTCCTAAAAAACAAAATCAAACAAAAACTATTGCCAATGTCAAGTCTTTTTATTCTATAACGGACACCAGCTGAGAGTCCTTTTAACAAAAAAGGCAGCAAACTACTCCAACTTGCATCATTAGAAGATTTTATCTGCAATGTTTTGTTTAACTGACCTTCCACAGTCTTAAAAAGCCCATTAAAAAGACATTTCAGAAGGGAAAAAAAATTATTAAAATGAGGTGCATACACAATTTACGTACTCACAAAGTACACAAACTGACTCTTATCTGAAAGACTCCTCTGGGTGTTATAAGAGTAAGGTGCCATTTAGAGCATCTGTTTTCTTTAGCTGTCTCCAGAGACAGTGATGAGAACACTGCGGTATGGCGGCCACTCAGTGAAAACATGGTGGCTGCTGGCCCTGATCCTGCAACAGCAAAAGGAAACCAGGCACACTGTGTGCCCTCTCAGTGCCTCTGCCAACCACTCTCCATCTACAGGCTGTAATTAGAGTTAAACCAAAGTAGCCCGCTCTCTTCAAAACACACAGGAAACAAAAAATGGATCTCATCACACACATATCTTCACACTTATACGTGGAAGAAACAGAACATTGTGTAAGAGAAAATGTATTGTATAGTCATACTCTGACAGGGTTTTTAGAACCACAATGTGTTTTGTATTACTCTCAAGGAAGCTGGTTTTTGTTGTAAGAGATTTACCTATATATCACCTTAAATTATCAGCTAAGAATAGTCCATTACAATTTATAAACAGTCTTTCTAGCAATTAAGATGCCTTTCATTTTTTCCTGTTGTTTGTTCCTTTCTTAAAGGGTTAGTTCACCCAAAAATTAAAATTCTGTCATTAATTACATTAATTACGTTCCAAACCCATAAGACCTTTGTTCATCTTCGGAACACAAATTAAGATATTTTAGAGAATATTACTGTGTAAGCATACACGCAAACAGCTGCAGATTACGCACATATGCAGGCTTTCACCCGGATGTAAACAAGGCTGATTACATCAAATACGCTAAAGCTTGCGTACGCGGCACCTTGAGATACTCTAAAATGGCGGAAGACGTAAGTCTCGGGAGAAGAGTAAATTATGCTATTTTTGTTTCATTTGTGCAAAAAAGTATTCTCGTAGCATCGCAAATGTGAAGTTGATACACTGATGTCACATGGACTGGTTTATTGATGTTTTTTGCTACGTTTCTGGATCTGGATAATTTCAGTTGTATTGCTGTCTATGGAGGGTCAGATGGCTCTGTGATATCATCAAAAATATCTTAATTTGTGTTCCCAAGATGAACGGAGGTCTTATAGGTTTGGAACAACATAAGGGTGAGTAATTAATGACAGAATTTTCATTTTTGGGTGATCTAACCCTTTAAAACATTATAAACCATGAAGCTAAGCTAAGGTGAACACAAATTTGATGCAGAAAGATGATTTCAAAATTAAACAGAAAGACAAAGGTACAAGACGTAACAAGGAACAGAACAATTATATGACAATCAAAACAAAAATGACTGATAAATATAAAACTATTGATTAAAAAATGTTTATGCAAGAACTATATGATACATTTATTGCAAAATATGCATAAATAAAAAAAATATTTAAGTAGTTTTGAGTGCCTAGGAAATCTGATTGTATCATTTGCGGTGCTTCATGAGTTTTTTGGCAGAATTAAATATGCAGTTTTCACCAGGAATTCTGGCTTTAAATATTATTATTTAAAAAATAGGTTGAAATAATGTGGGCTCATGGCTTCAATAAAACCATATCAATTAGTTATCATTAAATTAATGGGAACCCAACTCAGTGCTGGCTATGAACAAGACTGATTTTAGGAAATATCTAACTGCGAATCAAATATTGTAGAAACAGATAATGCACAAATAATCAAAAATATTTGTTGTTTTTTTTGTACAAAAGTACAAATGAACACATTCTGTGACAGAGGGCATCCATTATGTCTGACTCATAAGAAACAGATCGGCTTTTCAGCGACAGCACCGGAAAAAACGGTATGCATCATTTACAAGTCAGTCTCAAATTAAAAGCGGTGTTAACCATGAAAACTGAATAATCATGTGTTTTACCACCAAAAGGGCAATTAAAACAAAACATCAAAGTGTTGGTCTATGATGATGTGATGAAGACGTGGTGCTTTTTTGATTCTTGGGTTCTTGTTTGTGTGTTTTCCCCAGTTCAAACTTTAAAATGGGCATGGAATGTGTGTGTGCGTGTGCTAGACTGTGGCGGGACTGTGTGTCTGTGAGGGATGTGGCTCAATGAGGGCAGATTCTCATGCGAGTGGCGTGTGGAGTGTGTGTAGAGAGACTCGCGTGTGAGCGTGGTGTGTGTTTATGTTAGTGAATGTTTAGGCTTGAGAGTGTGTGTGTGTGTGCGCGCATGTGTGGGTATAGTTCTCCATTCTTTTGGCACCAGTAGAGTCAGTGCTGCGACCACAGCTTCCAGTATGGGCCACCACAATCACATGAGGCCAGCTTTCCCACGGGGAGGGGCCACAGAGAGGATAAACGCTAAAGAAGAAATATGACCCGGGCAGGGTAGATAGTTTCCTGTCAACATGAAAATAAGGTAGTCTGCATAGGGAATAAAAAGTCATTTTAGACATCTGACCCGAGCTCATGTTTCATCAGTATTGTGTTGTTTGCACACAGTGCCCTTTATCTTTCCACATTTCACATCATACTATGCAGATTGTGGCTATTTTAGCACTTGTTTAATTTACTACGAGAGCCACTCCAGCTAAACAGTTCATCATTGCAAAGCTTTTCATTATAATAACTTCCAATTAAAGCTTCGAACAACAATATAGACAGCCTTGGGTCACATGAACTGAATGCAATAAAATCTAAAAGCCTATCAATTTTTTTTTTCCAACAGTGATAACAGTATCTCCTCCTCCAATAAACATCATTGCCCTCTACTGGTCATGCTCTGACAAAATCATCCGACAAATACTAGTGGTTCTGCCTGTTTTGTCAGTCAAATGTATTTGCAGGTAAAGCCATCTGAATGGCGAAATAAATTGGCTAATTATAATT
Organism: Enteromius mattozi; assembly: GCA_032359235.1. NCBI lineage: Eukaryota > Metazoa > Chordata > Actinopteri > Cypriniformes > Cyprinidae > Enteromius > Enteromius mattozi. The sequence goes on from JAUMHE010000072.1 coordinate 7,125,365, forward strand.
TTAGCTTTAATGAGAGATTGATCAGATAATACCATGACAAACTGAGAGAAAATTAGCTTCACAAAACTCATCTGAACTTAAACTCGAATGAACAGCAGTCGCATCATTAGTGAGACTTGAGCTGCTCCGTTACGCAAAATTAAAATAATATTTTTGATAAAAATAAAAAAGCACATCTTCAGCTTTTAAATATTGTTGATACCACTGATTTATACACTCTCCACTGTCCATAGAGCTCTTAATCTAATGTAGATAGTGGCAAATGTGTGTGTAAACATTTGGCTTATCAGGTTCTGCTCAGCTCAATCCCCAGCTAGTGATCCCTGACGGGTACCATGTTTATCAGCCTCACACATACTATAAGTAGACCTCCAGAACCACCCTGCCAGTCCAGAGCGAAAAGAAAATGAAGCAACCTTGAGCATCCACAGATTGCTACTCACTAAAAACATTCTGACATATTAGAAGAACAGAGAACAAGTAACAACCAGAACAAATAACTGACACACACATCCTAATCATGTAAAATAACATTCCTTTTAGTTTGACTTCTAACTGAAAATGGCTTGTTATTGTGGGCATCATGTCTTGAATTTTGAGTAGCTATACAGCAAAATACTTTGTTATATATTTCAGCTGGAAACGTACAAAGAGTTTGTGAGTGTACTTACAGTAAGCTGCAGAGAATACTTGCCACTTGTTTGCGATGATGGATCCACCACTATTGTGCTTGCCAGGGCAATTTAGCCATTCTAGTGTAAACACCCCCAACGCCTTGATTGTGAAGTTGTGTAATTTTCCACAATCCATCTTCCCTGTGCCAAAAAAAGCATTCAGAATGGGTTTGTTTTCAGACTTCTTTCCAGTTTTCCTAGGATCTTTGAAGAGACGTATAACCCCGCTTTATATAAAAAGTGCATGAAAGTCAGTGTCTATTATTTGCAGTGTTGCTCTGATACACGTACACCTGCAGCACCATGGACAGCAACAAAACAATCAACATGACCCTGCGGAGGACTCTTCTGTCTCCATTCACACAATCCAGTAATAGCTTGTTCTGTCTTTGCACCTTAGCTAAGGATCTTGTGTAAGAATAAAATCAAATGGGGCATCATAACAATGCATAAAACTACGTAAGCCATAGCCTAATCTTTTTGATTGACTGTGAAGCATTACATATTCAACCTCGTCATTCATCCAGCAGAAGCAAAGGATGGTAAAGAAAAGCTGGTAGCCATACACCCCACAGTCCAGTCAGGGTTCACTAGAGTAAACACACAAAGGATACAGAATAAAACAGAATAGCACCATTTATAACGTGGCTGAACCAGAACTAATGTATTTTTAAAAATATGTCTGAAGATAAACAAGTGTTAACTCACAATTGAGAGATCTTATATGACATTTCTGAGAAAAAATAAAAATATAAGTTTATAAAATAAAAATAAAAGTTTATCCTGCAATTCTGACTCAATTCACAAATGCACGTTTAAATCCGAGATTAAAAAGGTAAGAACTGAGATGTAAACTCACAATTGTGAGGGGAAAAAGTCTGAATTGCGAAATGAAAATGTGTAATTACCTTTTTTCTTTTTCATTTACCCTGTTGAAAAAAAGCTTATGCTGGTAAGGTAGGTTTTGAAGCATGGATGCTGGTTTGAGCTGTTTTAAGCTGGCCATGAGCTGGTTTAAGGTGGTCATATACTGGTCATAAGCTGGTTAAGATGGTCATGAGCAGGAGTTGGTTCCCTAGGACCAGCACATGACCCAGCTAAGGACCCACTAAAACCAATTCAAACCGACGTGCTTCAAAACACCTAACCGCCATGCTGTTTTTTTTTTCACAGGGAAGTGGCAGAAATTAACAGACATCCTTCGTCTTTCCCAAACATAAATTGAATTCAAACTCACCATTACATTTGTTTATTCATTTTATTGTTTTATATCATTAGGAAAAAGCACAGAGTAGGGGGCCTTGACAGCGTGCAGCATTGAATCCTGTTGGTGTACAGAGCTGATAGGCCAGAGTAATCATACTGTGCAGCTTATATAGCCTTTGCACGCTCAAAGCGCTTCTCACGAGACACGTTGATGTGCCTTAAGCAATTGTCAAGTCTATTTGACACGGTCCATGTAAAAAGCATTCGTTCACAACTTGGCCTAGCTTTGGCTTTCGTTAAGACACAGAAAAACAAACTGTGGATATCAATCCATTGAAAAGCAGCTTGTTGCATTAAATGCTAATATTATACTTGTAGTTTTACATACTGCATTACCTTATTAAAGAGGTAAGTAAATGATGCTTATAGCAAATAATACTTTAGGAGGGAAACTTTTGAAGCATTTTAGACCCCTCACACTAGTAGGGGTCAGTTTAGCTTAAGGAGCTGGATACAAAGAGCTTACAATCTTTGTGTATACAAAAACAGAGCCATGATAATCTGAATATTACTTCCAGATCACATCTGAAAAAAAAGTGAAAAACAATATGTACACAATCCTGTATGCTTGAGACAGGGCACATTTCTACCCAATGAACTATTATTGAGAGAAACACTGATTTCTATGATGGTGAAAACTTTAATTGCCAAGTTTAGTTCTACCTGAGTTGGCATATCCATTAGGGGTGTATCTATCCAATCTCTTCCTTTAACTATTGCATATGACAATTAAGAGACTGTTAAGCTCTTAAAATTTCAAACTGGGTGTCAGTGCGCCCGTTCTGACAAATTAAACACCTGTCCTGCAGGTTTCTCTAGACTGCTCGCTTGAAATAATAACAGGTGAAACTGTTGTATATGAGAACACTGAGAAATAAAAGCAAACAGCTTTAGCAGAATGAGAAAGTAACTAGTTTGCACCTTACGTTTCTTTCCCTCTTGCGGGAAGCGTTAAGACTGTCTTGGAATGCACGATATACTGTATAGAGTAAATATTGCCGTTACTACAAGCGTGATTACTGTAGATACATAAGAGTGGCCTCCCTACCACTAGAGGCACCAGAGAATTTAGAGTGTCAGGCTTGGCTGAGAACAACCACGTCAAGCCACTTTGGAACAAAAATACGACTCGGCTCATTGGTTAATCGTCATCAGTAGCCTCCCTTTTTGATTCATTCAGTTTTCGCTCTATGAGTTGAGAGGTCGGGCTTGGAGGAGACACCACTTCCACAGGAGGTAGCATGGCACCTTCTGGCTCAATGTCTTTTCTTTGAGAGAGCTCCTCCTGGATACAAACACATCACATTCAAATGAACAATCCTGACCATTAAAGTAGTCCTAGTAGGGAATTAACAACAACAACCTCTAACCTGCTCAGAGAACCGCTGACTCATGACTTGATCTCCAAACTCCTGAGTCTCGACCTCTTCGCTGTTGGAGTGGCAGCTGGGGCTGGGCACCTCTATTCCATGGCTTTCCAGTATGGCAGCCTCTGAGCAAAACAGAGTGTTATCGATGACAACACTGAGTGTTCAAAAGGCTAATAATATTCCAAAGAAAAATTAATTTAATTATTGATTAATGCTCCCCCAAAATAATATAATCAAATTACCTGTAGACAAGTCACATGATTACATAAACTAACATACACTGTTCAAAAGTTTGGGTTAAGTAAGATTTTTTTTATTCAGCAATACTGCATTAAAGTGACAGTAAAGACATTTATAATAGAATTGTAAAATTAGTTTTTCAAGTACATGCTGTTCTTTCAAACTTTCTATTCATAAAAGAAAAACGTAAACCAAAAAAATCTATCACAGTTTTCACAAAAACATTAAGCAACTGTTTTCAACAATGAAAATAATAGCAGTAATTCAGCATGTTAGAATGATTTCTGAAGGATCATGTGGCCTGGGGGGTAACACTTTACTTGAAGGGATGTGCATAAGACTGACATCACACCTTCACAATCATGACATGACATACGTCATGAATATAAAGGAGGTTTTATGCATGTTCATGACAACTGTTATTAGGTGTCATTCGCTCAGTTATGTCATTTTAATGCAAAGATGACATTGTTTGAGATGCCTTTGTTATGACAACTTCACATAAACCAACACTTTATAACCTGCCAGTGTCTATGTCATGACAACTTGACATTACTTAGACAATATAAAATAAATTAAACAAATAAATAAAATAAATATTCTGTCATAAAAAAAATTGACAGAATATTAACACTTAATTAAACTTAATAACATTTTAATGACAAATTCAATTTATACCACTGTACTTGAGGTCAAGTTGTAATAAACATGCATAAAACCTGCATGTCATGATTATGAATGTGTCAGGTCAGTCTTATGCACACCCCTTCAAGTAAAGTGTTACCGCAAGGGATTGTTGCTTGCTAAGGGCCCACAGACAGACAGTCCATGATTTTGTTCTTTTATATAATAATATATATATATATATATATATATATATATATATATATATATACTGGCAAAAAAACCCTAAAAACTTTGGACTTAATAAATAATCATTTTATGCTTGTGTCACTTAATATCAGTGACAACCTGTCAGACCATCATTCTTGCAGTCTCACCTATGTTGGCACGTCTCTTCATCTCCTTCCTCCGATTGGCAAACCAGTTGTACACTTTGAGCGCAGTGACTCGTTCAAATTCCGAAAGTTTGCATCCTGAAATAACATTTATATAAGAAATGAATCATTTAGATCAATACATAAAGGCATTTATACATTCAGTGAGGCAGAGGAACATTTTCAACAAAGATGACAATGCTACAACTAGTCTGGGTTTGCGGCAGTTCAGATACTGATTGCAATCACTTACCAGGTTTTTGAATGACAGCATTACAAGCATTGGCAATTTCCTCTCTTTTGGCCTCATCAGGATACTGATTCTCTATAAAGAAACTGAACAAACAAAGCGAATCAGAACAAGACTTGGGATATCATGATCATTGTTCAACCAGTAGGAAACAGGAAATGCCTTAGAACACTGAGTAACACTGAAAATTAATAAAACTGGCTACCTAATGTTGATGACATAATGACATTAAGTGTAAAAATGCTTGTGGACAAAGAAGATATTCCAATTTAATGGGTACACTGCCACCATACCTCAATGCAAAAATATAGGGTTTGTGCCATTAAAAAAAATTCTATGGTGATTCAACTACTGGATGGATATTATTAATATGTGATAAAAAGAATACTTGTATTTAACTGCAGCATGTCTGCGTTTTAGAGAATTTTATCTCAAAGGATTTGTGCAAATATTCTTTAACAGATGTCACCCTGAGAAACAATTACTGTCTGAATAGTGCCAAAGACAGTAATCCTCTGTGATTTACCTCTCCATGATTGACTGGCACTCCTTTCTCCAGGTGAAGCGACTACCTCTGCGCAGTCTAAAAGGCCCAACTGCTGCCCTGTCTGCGGGGCTTCCAGCCAACCTCCAGTCAGGCTCCTCTTTAACCAGTGAACGCATGGACAATGTGGCGCCTGTTGTGAACATGATAAAATACTATGGATTATAGAACTTACGATGCATACAAACCAAAATAAATAGCAAATATGAATTCACCACACATGTAGTTAAACACAAATTAAAGGGACGGTTTACCAAAGAAATATTTTTGTTGTTGTTGTTTAATCACTCTGGAGTTGTTTTAAAAAAGCATGACTGCCTTCCATGGAACACAAAAGGAGATACATAAAGCAGATTGTCTGGTGCTCTTTTCCATATAAAAAAAAAAGGTCCCTGGTCCCTATCCACTATCCAAAAAAGAAAGTCATACAGGTTTGGAATACCATGAGAGTATAATTTTCTGTGAACTATCCCTTGAAATCTAAAGAGCCATTCTAAAACCACCTTTCCACTAGTTCTGGATGACTGTCTCATTTTGCCCCTTGCGGCAGTGACATATATTCCCACACAAAACAAATGACCCCAATACGTGGAAAAGCCTAATGGGTTTTCTACAGCTAATCAACATTATTTTGTCATTAGTACTTCAGACATAATTTTGTATAACTGCCCGTTTTACAAAAATAGTATTTAAAGAATAATGTACTATAATCGCATATGGTCTAGCTGCAAAAGTAAAGAACAATTAACTCATCTGAATCTCAAACTGGATCTGAAATTTTGCTTATGCATATGTTCAGCACGCAGCTGCTGTACTAGAAATGTCTAGAAATGAATCACTTGTGGTCTATTATTTTTGGAGATTGTGAAAAGGTGGCTTAAGACTCAAAGAGAGCAAATATTAATTTCCCAAACCAGATGTACTGAACTGAAAGGGGTGCTCCACCCCAAAATGCAGATGCTCTCTAAAATGGTGCTACGGTGACATTACAGTGCCAAATTGTTATTATTTTTGTTTTATTTCCATACAAAAATATTTTTATCACTTCATAACGTTACAGTTGAACCATTGATGGCAGATGATTCAGACGATGTCTTTCATACTTTTATGGACCTTGACAGTTGTAATTGTTTGGCAGTCACAAGCCTCCCCCTATTGAACTAAAAGATCTTAAATTATGTTCCAAAGATGACCAAAGCATTTATGGCTTTGGAACGGGTAAGTGATTAATGACAAAACTTTCATTTTGGGGTGGAGTAACTATTGAAGTTGTTTCCCTGCTGCATGGAGGTTACCTGACTGGGACTGGTGAGCAGAGTACCATGGGAGGAGGTGCATCAGCAGTTCTCTCTGCCTATTCCAGGGAGTGTCAGTCCTGCTCCTGGGGACCTGAGCATGCTGGTTTTCACTCCATCTGATTCCTTTAACCCATTCGGGTAATCAGAAAATGGTGTTAACTAGAGTCTCTTTGAGGGCCGAAAATTTGCTGTTAATGGTGACGTCCGTCAACAAATATTAACATGGAGCTCAATGAAAATCCTTTGAGAAAACTTCATTGTAGATAACAGTGTTAATAGACATTCAAAGTGATTAGGTTCTTGGAGCCATGCTCAATTCTCTAGCGCTGTAGAGAATGTAAAAGCGTCATGCTCAGGGCTCTGTTAGTAGGGTCAGGTGTTAATTGCACCTCAGTGCAGAGAGGACATGAAAACCAGCATTTGACAAACCCAGGATCAGGACTGAGAGCTACAGAAGAAAGTCTAACCTGGGAGATGGAGAGCAAAAGTGGTCCTTGAGGGTTTCACATTACTTAATTAGCTCCTTTACGCATCAACACGTTCTCTATATTATAAATGCGAGATGATGCGGGTGTTGGCGGTGTTACAGCCTAAAAGGGTTTAAGGCTCATTTCCGACTCACACAACCTACACTTCTTGGATGTGCCAAGAACAGCATTAACCTAAGCGCATAATTGATTGGAAATGACACCAGTTGATTGAATTTAAATTCAGTGCGGCAACATAGCATGTCCTTCCAATACACAGTCCTGACTTCTTTAATGTAAAGCCCTCAAGGACCATGCAAACTATATAAGGAAGATATGGCAGAGTAGCAAATGGAGACCAAAATATTATTTTCAAAACTAAACATAAAATTCTATTCCTGTTTAAGCCAGCCCCAAGCCCAAAATTCAGGTCACTGCCTTATTTTTGGCAAATCATGTCCCTGCAGAGGAACCACAACTCACCTGGGCTGTTGCGCTCCAGCAGGTACCAGCGATAGAACGCCCTGCGCTTGGAGTCGCTCATCTCCAGTCCCTGCTGCAGAAGCCACTGAGAGATGTAGCTCTGACTGATACCTGCAGAATATCATACAGTCAAAAAAAAAGGAAAACAGCCAGTGAAAGAAACGGCAGGAAAAGTAAAATGCACCAAAATAAAACAACCAAATATTCTGGAAATGCCATGCCAGGGTTTTTATTGATAACTTAAACTAATAAAAACTATTTTGTTCATTTAAATACATTTTTAAATTAAATTAAATGAAATAGACACATTAAATGAAAACAGGGGAAAAAAAAGTGAAATGTTGCCTTTGGAAATTTTAGCACTAAAAACCGAAGTAAAACAAAAACTAAGTAGTACTATAAAATACCAAAAGAACATAAAATAACTAAAATAAAAATGGAAATTTAAAAATAAAAGCCAATTCAAAATATTAATAGTATGTGAAGAGCTCATTTGCAAAAACAGATAACTCAGCAACTTTCAAAAATCACGTTTTTTCACATGTTCCAATTAATATCAATCAAACTAAAAACATGATAACATAATAAAAAACATGATTTGAAAATGGTAAAAAACTGAGTAATCTGTTTTTGCTAATAAAGGCTTAATATGTAATACTAAAATTAGATAGCTTCATTAAACTGGTGTGATTTTACAATGATATAGACGGTTTCATCGGGCGCACGCGCCTGGACCAAAGTGAACTTCCGGTCTGTGTTTGTTTAGCGGTCTGGTTTGTGTCGCGGGCTACAAATGCAGCTAATAATGAATAATGAAGTTGGTCTCAGGTTACTGTGCTGTGGGATGTGTTTCTCAAACATTTATTTATTTGTGGCAACCTGCCACGATATAAAAACCGACCGATTTTACAAAAGGCTTCGTTGAATAAACATGAGCACGTAATGCACATTTAAAAACCAAACCGAGGCATGGGTGTTTTTATATCACTGTATTTCACTGTGAAAGAAGACTGTCTTTAGAAAAGGTCATTTTCATTTCATTCTGCATATAAGTCAGCGTTTGTAAGCTCAGAGCTGCTTTGTCTACAGCCCTTACCGGGGAAACCTCTCGTTTCTCGTACTTAAAGCACCTCTTGCTGGCAAAGAATGAGTTTGCATTTTTAATAAATCCGTCTGATTTACGCAGTGAACATATTTCGCTTGTTATCAAAAAAAGAATCTACTCTAGAAGGACTTAGCTGTTGTTATTGTTATTAGGGCCACAAAAGCACGCATGCGCAGTAATGTTTGTTTATGTCGTTATGTTGAAACCGTCTATATAAGGTTCAACCATTTCTAAAATTGTTATAAAATAATAGTACAGCATGTAATATTGATTCTCAACAAACTTACATTTTAAACACCTTCCTTTTTTGACACACACTATTATGTTTAGAACGTCCTTGAAATAAATTGATTTTGATACTACAAGTAGATCTGTATCCAATCTACACGGTGTATTTAATGAGATCCAGTGCTGGTATTTCAATGTGTATAGAATAACCTGTGTAATTAATCAGGTAAATGCAAACAAAACTTTTCACAAACTTCAGCGATTTTGTTGTGCAGACATGTTTGATATCTGTCTGAATCTCTCTATGCACTGGTCACACATGCACTAGTTTCACATGCTCATAGTCTGTTCCTTCATGTCAACGTTTGAGTTATCAAATTTGTGGTTATCCTAGATTTCCTCTGACAGTCTTGATGGGCAAAATTTTGCAGAACCCTTGACATGTAGGAAAAAAAATAAATGAATTATATTTTTCTCCTGCTCAGCGCAGGAAATAATTAATATTTTGTGAATGTACAGTAAATAAGTATGTTTGATGGATTTAGATGTAAAAACAATACTCTTAAGTACCCCATGAGGGTTTGCATGACAAGAAAACTGCCTCTGTTGGCTACACTTTGTTTCCACTGCAAGATAGAAATCATTCAGAGTACCTGTGACTTGTCCCACAATTGCCTGCGAGATCCTTCTGTTATTGAGAAAAGCCTTTATCTCTTCTTTTACAAGGTTGCTGTCCCTCCTACAGTCCAAACAAAAACAAGCATGTTTATTTTGCTTTGGAAGTAACACCATGATTGAAAGGGTTATGTTTGTGACAGAAAAATGCACCTAAACAAAAATCTAAATTTTTGTGATATCAACTTCAATTTTTTAACATGAATTACTTTAATTTTACAGCAATTTTAAAATTTAGCTCTAAAAAGAATTTTTGATTTTCTTTTGTACTTTGCATTTTCTTAACAGTAAACTTTAATTAAAAAATTACAGACTCCAGCTTTAAAACTATTTTATGAATTACAACCAAGATTTTCACATCTATCTATATTCATAAAAATATGGTGATTTTTTCTGGCTGTTGATCGTAAAAACATTTAAATGTAGTATCTCACTAAATTAAAACAAAAATGTTTAACCTGGCTTTTGTACAATAGCTTTGTTTCCATCCAAAAATGTGAATTTAACACAAAACTGGAATATCGCATAAAACATTTGCAAATCAAGCACAGTTTCCATTCCAACGACTCAAAGAGAACAAAATCATGTGACTTTTTCAATGTGCATGGTGGAATTTATTCTGTAAATGTGTTTCTATCGTAGCTTATGCACATTTTTACTTATCAGCTAAAAAATTTATCCTACTCAGTTGTGCGCATACGTTTTTATGCACATTTTTAGAATTTATGCGCATCTTGGCATTTCCATTCAGTGTTTTTTTTATGCGATGTTCCAAACTGCGTATAAAAATAGGCGGATGGAAACATAGCTACTGTTTAGATTAATACTGTGTATTTATTAGATAATGCTTATTTTATGTCTTCAAGCATAACATTTCATAAACCTTCTATTACAAATAAAAAGTTTGCAAGTTCGATCAGCTGGAGGAGTATTGGTGATATCTTATAGTTTCCCCTATTCACCTGTGTGTCTTGCCTTAAAAAGCGAAACATACCGTTTTATGTGCCATTCACCAGAGCCAAAGCAGTAACAGAAAAAGCTACAAAAAGTATGCATTTGAACCAAATGTCCACCTGACCTGATTCAAAAAGGGCTCTTGTTCTCTGAAAATTACACTGTTGCTCAGGGACATTCACTGTCATTATCAGCTGTTATATTAATCTCTACCTCTCAGTAGACCTGAGAAGAGAAGCCCACAGAAGCAGCTCATAAAAGATACCTCATGTATTCCTCCACCTTCTCCTCCAGATCCCAGTCCTCTTCTGCCAAGTCATAACTAAACGACCTCTGAACTCCGCTGGGTGGGTACATGGGAGGGGGCGAGGCATCGTAGCTGTTGCTAGGCGATAATGCAGCATCCATAACAGGGGTTTGTGTGGTGGCTGAGGTAAGAGAGGAGGAGGAAGAGGAGGAGGATGAGGGAGCAGCAGGGGCTGCAGAGGTAGGGGCACTGGGTGGGGCCGAGTGATTGTTGCAGCATGGGGTACGATGGTCTGGATCGAGCCTTTCTAAAGACTCAAGAGCTTGAATGATCTGAGGTTTGGTCATCCCTGACAGCCTTAAACGCTGGAGCAGGTCAATCTGTTCAATGGTATAGCGCGGCTCCACATCACAACACTCCATCCTGACATCTGCAGGACAAGACAGGGCAAAAAATAAAGCAAATTATGATGTGTTGATAATTATATTAACTTTCACCTCTTTTGAAGAGAAATGGCAGAAATGACAGAAGAGTGTCATTTCTGCATCACTAGCGTCACTACAGATTGTAGAATGAATCCGTTCTATGGAAGTTCAAATCTATAAGTATTGATTTTTAATGATACATTTCTAAGCCGTTAAAGACAGACATGTTTTTAATTGATTTAAACGTATTTTTTAAAGCTGTGTTTAACAGCAGGCTATCTAAAACCTAGATTACCCATGATTCTGCAGAGAAATCTCCACCAAGCAGAGAATGACAAGAAGTCTGCATGAAATTTTCATGCAAAACTGACTATATTTATTTTTTGTTAGCTCACATTGCTGTTTTTGTGGTGAACAATTTATCCCCGCAAGTCAATCCAGAAAAAAAAAATTGTTTGCCTTCGTAATCTTTAATCCAAATCTAAAAATGGTCCTCCCCTCTAAAACGACACCGGAAAGAACACTGACGGTTGAAGGGGCGTTGTTAAGGATGTTACACTCATGCCCAAGCTGCCAAACTGATGTCATCAGAGAAAACTTGTTGTTTCAGAGGGGCGGAGCATTTTCAAATTTGGATTGAAGATTACGAAGGCAAGCAAATTTTTTAATTTTTTGTGGATTGACTTGCATGTATGAATTGTTCACCACAAAAATAGCAATGTGAGCTAACAAAATAAATATAGTCAATTTTGATTTCATACAGACTTTAAAGTTTACAATGTTGTGCTTCCCCTCATAGCCGGTTAAACATCTTAAACTTTTTTTAAACCATATGAAAAATAAAAGAAAAATACTTTCAGAACCAAAGCTGCTAAAAAAAAGTGGGCGGGCACTGTTGCCAACTATGGAACAGTAAAAATGTCCAATTGGTCAGCAAAACATATAGTCCCACCCCCAACCTCAAGCCATTGGTTAAGGAAATATTGCTGGCTGGTCAGAAAAAAAAACTGAATACTATGAGTGGAGTAGGGGCTATTGCTTTGAAACAATATAGGAAAAAATTGAACTGAACTGGTGAAAGATGTTCCAGAACTTGTAATATACCACAAAAGTCATATGGACCCCTTTGATTATACTTGTATGGTACTTTTTCCCTCATTTTGAAGCCCGACAGCCTGAGCTCACTCTTTTATATGGAAAAAATGAGCAGGACATTCTTCAAAAATTCACCTTTTTATGTTTCACAGAATAAATTAAGTCACAGGTTTGGAATAACATGAAGGAGAGCAAATAATGACAGTTTCTAATAGTATTATTATTATTATTGAACTGACCTCTTATTAAGGAATGCTGAACACAACCATTTGTTCTCTCATATTTCACATTGCTATCAATCTCGTATCTTTTTCTATCCCTTTACTTCACAAAGCAATTGTTACTTTGCAAACACTGACATTCCTTCAGGAAATGCAAATCTAGTAGTATACAGTAAGTTCATATAACATGCTTGCACATCATATTTGATGTCCTACCTGAGATTTGAGGTGATAATCGGCCCGTTGGGAGCGGTTCGGCGCGTGGAGCCACAGCAGGAAGGCACCACTGTCGCATGGTCGAGGAGTCACCCGCAGGGGACAAGGGGGGCTGTCAAAACATCACAATAACTACTAACAGCCAGTCAGCATGTGTCACTTAGTCATGCTAGAGTAACGATACAAACAACTCGGCTACGGTCTGCTTTAATAACCACCTCAAATAACAGCTAACGCACGTCTGTATTCATGACTTTATTTTGTGTCAGGCTCGCGCTAACTGGCTAGCCCCAGCGGGCACGCGCTGCTGTGCAACTGCATGCAAGAATGCTTTATCTTCGCCTTTGTTTTCACACTTGCAGCTGAACCCAGTGACTTGGGGACGGCTTTTACTTTTGGCAGACAACGCGGAAAGTCACACAGTACAACCAAAAAAAAGTCACGGCTCTAGTTTTTGAAACAGATTCGCGTCTCGCTATGTCACTTGTTATGACTGCGGTGTGAGATGCCTTCATAGTAGCACAGCTTTGATGCACGGAGCGCTAGAGTAACTGTATTGCCGCTAGCATGAAAAGCTATATGCCCTACACGCAGTTATCCGCCTTACCTCCCCGCGCTACCGTCAAACTGCAGCCGGAGTTGGAGATAGTGCTTCTGGAGCGCGGTCGGTGCACACCCTGGGATGTATCTCGGCCCTCCCGTGCGCTCACTTGCGCTTCAACTTGCTAATGAAGGTGATCCGAGGAGGGTCACATTGTCCTGGGATGCCGCAGCATAATATTACTGGATATATGGAAGTCAACAATTGACCTCTCACCCGCAGCGACAGTCCCATGTGGATGCAGGAAGTGAATGCCAGAAGACACTTCCATTCGTTTACTGTCTTTTATGACAAGAGATTTAGAAAAGATTTAGAAAAAAGATTTACAAAGTGCTTGTGAGGAAATATTTGGGAGTAGGTGTGTACTTTTTGTCAAGTTTGTTTACATTTGTTAGATTTCTTAGGACTGCTATTCTGTACGGATTTATATGTTTTCCTTTCTTCATACAGCAATGAGAATATTTACAATGCATCGGTAATGAGTAGCTTGCAATGTTAATAAGAGGTTCAAACAGCTGACCACTAATAGATCTTTGTTATATTAATACTATTTCATTTAATTATTGCAATGTGCAGTCCTAGTCCTACAACCAGGTTTCAGTCTGTAAAACAAGAACAATAATCATGACAGACTAAACTAAATCTTTCTTACTATATACTTAATTATATAACGTACAGTTTAGTCTTTAATTATATTGGATGAAACAATACACTCACATGAATGCTTTTTCTAAAATGTAAAATGTATTTTACATAACTTTTTCTGTTTCATTAACTAACAAACGTTTTAACGAAATCTTTTTTCTATTCATTTTCTTTTACTCTAAAACAGTTCATCCTGTCTTATGAAAAATACAGAACAAACACACACATAGAAGTACAAAGCAATAGCTATCTATAGTTATAATATATAGTAATAATCAAGTTATAATAAATGCCTTAACAACTAACAAATGTTGTAACAAATTATGTTATGTTGTTCTTTTTTGTTTTCTTTCATTCTAAAATATTTCATCCTGTCTAATAAAAATGACAATACATACAGTATCAAATTATAGTGAAAAAGTGAAAATAATTAAAGTAATTATTAAACAAGATGGTTAAACAAAACTTCCATTCACAATAATTCACAACAGAGTTCATGGTCCTCTGACATACTTCTCTGGAGGGTCAGGTAACTTTTATTAGTCAGTGCGGTTCATTTTCATTTTCTCAATGAGAAGTGGATGGTCCTTAGGAGGCCAAGCCTACAGAGAAACCCATTGTTACAGTCTTCGTGATCACCAGCCTGGTGCACATCCTGTTTCTGTATCTCATTAAGTTTGATATGAGTGTGCCAGCTCACACAGACGTAAACGGATGATCCATCTAGCAACCCATCTAGATAATATCCAAGAGACAATATTATTATAGTCTGCTGACCATCCTCCCTCAGACTTTATTAGAGCTGCTGGCTATCTCTTGAACTGGACTTCCTCCCTTCCCCAAATTAATATGCTTTGTTTGAGATTAATCCTTATTGTGTATGATCCAAAGACAAAACCATTCTTGTCCTGATCAAAACTCCATTTTTGACTACAATACTGTGTTATTTAGTCTAAAACAATATGTGTCATACAGCATCATATATCAGTATAAATGCCAAAAGTACATCATAAGATGTTTATTGTACAGTTTCAGACTTTACAAGTATAGCACACTGCACACTGTGTTTTACTGTTAACTAATGATGAATATCAGTAACAGTTTTGAATTATGTGCATGTTAAAGCCATCGAAATATTAAATAACCAATAATAGCAATAATTATAGTTTTAATAAAAATATTTTCTAGAAAAAAATATTTGTAGACATTCTGATCTGATGCATTTAATACATTTGTGTAGTTGGCAATGATGCATGTGCCTTGTGGACAGAGAGTCGCAGTACCGCCTCTAAAATAAGAGAGGGCGCTACACTCTACAACAGAGATCTGTAGAATGTGTATCTAGCTACTCGTTCTGTTTTATAAGACAGGGATTGAAGTGCTATTCCTTTGCCTGCTTCGTAGGCATGTGATGTAGTTAACATACCTACCATGCCCTGCATTTAAAATAAAATTATAATTATTAAAAATAATTTAATTGGCAATATAATTTCAATTCATTTCATCTTGTCACCATGTCCTTTACAAAAATGAAGAAATTATTTTTGTTACACCGACTAGATCCAAATGAATTCAGCTGTTACTAAAAGTTACATTTGCACTGTTATAGGTTTTAAGTGTGCAAAATCTAAAGCTAGTTGTCTGGTTTTAGCTGATCTTCCCTCATGTTCAGAGTTCATTTAAGTTGATCACACCAGTCTTCCAGACTGGCCAAGCAGGGTTTAGCTGGTTATTCAGCTGGTTTCCCAGCCTGAACAGCTAAAAATGTGGTCAAACCCGCTCTATCTTTTACTAGCTTGCTAAACCAGCTATGACCAGGCTAAAATACCAGTTAAAACCAGCTAAACAGGGGATAGTTCAGGATAGTTAAGGATAGTAAAAGCGATAGTTCACCCAAAAATGAAAATCACCCCATGATTTACTCACCCTCCACTCATTCAAGGTGTATGACTCTCTTCTTCCAGACAAATACAATTAGCTTGGCTATTTAAAAAAAATGTCCTGGCTTATCCAAGCTTTATAATGGCAGTGAATGGTGGTTGAAAAGGCAAAAGTAAATCTATCCATCATAAAAAGTGTTTCACAGGGCTCCGGGGGTGTTACGCCCCCAGGCGTTCCATGTCCCGTTTTGTTATGTTTCATTCTTTGTTTACCTGTTCCCTCATGTTTTTGCC
>JAUMHE010000072.1:7149190-7165566 GCA_032359235.1 Enteromius mattozi
AATATAGTACGAGTTTAAACTGTAAAAAGAACCCAAAGCCCATTTATTTAATGGCATTGAGTAAATGAGGGCTACAAACATTTACAAGATGAGAGCAGATTGGTATGTGCTGGCCGACTCTGCGCCGATACTCAAGGGAGCTTAGATTTGCACTAATAAAAATAATCAGCGCTTTGGCGTAGGTGGACTCATCCTGTGAGTCTTCAGTTGTACATCTGACAACTCATGCGGTCCTCCTAATAGATGCTTGAGAGTACTAACTAACACGTGTGTGACTGACTCACGGTGCCCTGTGTGTGTGTGTGTGTGTGAGAGAGAGAGAGAGGGTGTGTTCGGTGACTCATACTGCAGTCATACTGTACTCTAAAGCGACATCACTGTGCTCCTTTTCAGATGAAAGCACCGGGAGCGGCCGAGCCCCGCTATTCAACCCCGTCCCGTCGTTACCAAGGAGACGAGGCACGGAAGCTGTCCGTTATTAGTCCCCCAGAGCGGCACAGGCCACCGCTCCGCTCCGCGTCCCCGTTCAACCGCGCGGCGCTGGAGAGGTCCAGCATCTGGATCTGATGATCAACCGGACCGTGGCTCTGGCGTCATTCAGGGATCAAGTACATTTTGAGCTCTTATGAAGAAATGTTGCATTTGTGCTTGAACAGGTCGTGTTTTCAATCACTCATGTATCGTCACTTTATGTTTATACACTAAACATATAGGCTACATTAAAAAAAATAAAAAATTATGCGGTCTATAAAAAGTGTGCGTGTCAGGTTTTAAATATATTGGCCGCAAAATTTTCACATATATGCTAACGTATTAAATAATGTATGTTTGTTAAACTGTGTCATTAGCGAATATCGTAACCTTTTGTAAAGCAATATAAGGTCTATCAGCCTAAAGACTTGTAGCCAACATTGCTTTTCTACTTTAAAATGAGTTAATATGAATATAACTTACAGGCTACTTTCTGAATTTATACTTAAATTGGGCTACAAGAATTTCTTTCAATTCAAATTCAGTTTAATTATTTTAGTTTCCTTGCATTCTATTCATTTTTTACCTTCAATCCAAAATCAGGAATGGTACTGAAATTCCCAAGGCTTTCTTAAATCACATTTTATGATCACATGACCAGGTGTTAATGACACAACATTAAGCGTACAATATGTACAGGACAGTGTTGTGAAAGAATCACTCTCAGGCGACATTCTAAACACAGAAGTATATTTTTCAACATCAGTAAAAGGGGACAATCATTATGTCCTCGCATGAGGTTTTCATGCAACATAATAGAGGAAAGTTGCCATAGAGGGTGCAGCATCAAATATGGTCTCGGTACAAATATGGAAGCAACATGGATGCCAGCAATGTGAGAGAGCTACACATGTTTCGAGATTGGGCATGTATGGAGTTCACGAGCTAATACTGTATGTTACAAAAGCAGGAGCACCTGGAGAATTCAGGTCATGGAATGTCAGTCGTTGCATAAAACGAAAAGAAAAACCAAAGCAGTGGCCTTCTCCTTACACCTGTTCATTCAAGAGTGGAAATAAGCCCTTAGTGATCGCTTTCAGTATTCAAACTCTTTATCTAAAGGTGAGACATGATTATAAATTATAGCATTGTACATTCCTGTCTATGTTGTTGATGGAAACCTAAAATAGTGGTTTTGAGTACCATATGACGCAAGATAAAAGTGTCACGAGTTTGCTGCTTCAAATCGGGGTTCAAAAACTTACTTGCATACAAAGATATCGTATTGAACTACACAAAGTGATACTATAAAGTCAGCACAGACGCATACATACACCAAAACATGCAAACCGTCACTCTTGCGTACATACAAACGCGCATAACCGCACACACACATATGAAGCGCTTCAAATGTTATGTGCTACCAGTGTCTTCCATTCAACGGAATATGTCCCCTGATGCAAAACATTTCCCACAATGCATTGAAAAGCCTCGAATTACTAACAACTTACTTTAAACGGCATAATACATCACCAAGTGTCTCACGTCTCGGTTCGACAGTAATAAAATCACCCTTGGTAAAATAAACACCATAAAAATGCAACAAAAATAAATAACGAAATATGGAAGCAAACCACATATTTACAACAACATCAACAACAAAATTAAATGAACAGAATTCAAGAATGGGATCCTCAGCCTTCTCTTTGAAAAATAAAGATCATGAGCGCCAGAGCAGAAAAATCCCAACATTCAGTCCATCAGTCCACTGGGTCAATTGGAGGCGAAGTTTTGGACACTGCCTGAAGCTACATAATACTGCCGTTAGATGCATGTAAAAAGACTTCTATAACTGCCTTCCTTTGTAGTCCTAACATATTTCTATATGCATTTATACTGTATGTACACTTAAATATCAATATAAAAAGTAGATGGGGAACTGTGCCCTCACAAAACAACGGGGAAGAGAAACAAAACAGCACAGATATTAAACACAAGAAGGGTGAAGATCAAGAGCGCATGCACAATTCCTATAAAGGAACATTCCTTTCCAAAAATGTGGACCCTGGAACACGGTCGGCTGCTTTTTTATATATATCGAGAACTCCATCAGCTTCTGCAAAGACAAGGACGGATGACACGCAGCAGACAGAGAATGTCCTGGCAGGTGTTGTCTTTGTTCTTCAGATGTACGCATGTCCTTTCTGGGAAAAACGGAAAGTAAAATTGTTGCACGTTTTTTTTTTTAAAACTCTTCCGTCTGGAACACAAAGAAGAATGAGATATAGAGCTTTCATGCATTGAGCGCCGCTTGTCTGGAACGACTCAAAACTGTGAAGCGCTGCTGGGGTCACACTGCAGTAGCCGCACAATGGAGGGATCACTTTTGGCACCTTTTATGAACTCTTCCAAAGACAGCTTGCCTAGAATGGGAAGACAGAAATGGCGGGGAGAAAAAAAAATGTTGAGAGAAAAAACACTGCAAGACATGCCCTGATATGAATGAAATGGATATATATATATATATATATATATATATAGTAATATGATATAAGTTAAACTTGAAAGTGATTTTTTGGTCAACATTTTAGTATGCAGCAGTCAAGGTATTGCTGTAATATAATGCTGAATTAATGCTAGTGATGATTCATTTTAATTACTGGAATTAATTTACATTTAATAAATTCATTTCTGCTATAATGTTGTAATTTGCATGTACACCACCATTCAGAAGTTTACATTTTATGTTTTTAAAAGAAGTCTCTTATGCTTCTCAAGGCTGAATTTATTAAATAAAAATATGCTGATATTCTGAGACATTATTACAGTTTAAAGGAACTTTACTATTCTAATATATTTGGGAATATAATTTATTCCTGTGATTCAAAGCCAATTAATTAAGTTATATAGATAGACAGATAGACTTTAATGAACAGAAAATTCAGAAGAACATATTTATAAATGTCATTGCTGTCAATTTACTGATCAATTTAATGCATACTTGCTGAATAAAATTATTACTTTCTTTTTTTATTATTATTGTATTTTGTACACCAGGGTCACACACCAACATTTTTTTTAACTGTATTTCTATATATTTTATCTTATTTATACAGATAAATATGATTTATTTACTTGAGTCTGCATTTCATGAGGCCCACGCATGCTCTTGATGTCTGCAGACTATACATTTATGTAATTAAATCACACACTTTTGCTATTTAATAATAACACCAGGCCATTTGGAGATAATGAATTTAAAAAGTCAAGAACTGGTACACATCTTACCATCATTGTTCAGGTCCATTTGTCTGAATATCTTATCTGTCCTCTTCTCTGGTGTGGATTCATCCTCAGGCATTTTCATCACCGATGACACCATCTTATAAATGGCCTGTTGAAGACATAAATAATGAACCAAGTTAAAATATCAGTAGACCACCTTTATCTGGCCTTCACAGGTTCAGCTTATCCAATATTCTGTTCCATTAGTAATTCATCCTGCACTGAGGTTCACCACAAGCCATGAAGCAGAAAGCAAACTCGAGCAGTGAAACTTCACAGGATTTCTCAGCTCATTTACCTGCCATACCCACTAAATCAGAGAAGTCAATCAATTATGTAATGTTTTTGAGGGATAATGAAATTCACAGTTGGGCAGACTGCTGGTGCCTGGCTTAGCCCTCTCCACCTTTTAAAAGCAGCCGCCTTGATAAAATATGCAACACGCTGCAATCTCTGAGTGCCAGCCAACTGTAACCTCCATGAGCTTGCGGATAATCTTGCCGTTCTGTACACACGGGGATAAACCCCGGTTAAATTTAACTCATTAATCCAACAGAGAAGAGAGCCAGTGTGGACGCTACGGCCCTCCCCCAACTCTGCGATCTTCCCCACAGCCTTTGCTTGTCGAGGGGCATCGCGCAGAACGGAGCTTTGCCAAGCCTAGCTGAGGGAGACTGTTACCAACTGAGCATGCTAAGCACATGCTAATAGCTCCTCTACTCCCACAGCTCAGGCTGACAGAGGAGCGATCATCTGGGACAGCGCGCTAATGTTTGTGTTTGATCATCTCTCCACCAGGGGTCAGGCTGCTCATCTCTGTGCTTTCTGCAAATTATGCAGACTTGTACTGTACGTACACTTAGAAGTGACTGCTGCTGTAGAAGGAGAATGTCTGGCTGTGTGCAGAATTGATTCTAAATACTTTACCGTATGCTGCCTTGTAATTTAATGTCATTTAGTCAAAATACAGTGCCACTTTTCCGAATCAGATGGTGTAGTATATACATACTATATACCTCAGAAATAGTAAAAATATATAGTAGTTGTCTCTATATGATCAATTCTGATCTGATTAAACATTTTGCACACATCAAAGTACAAAAAATATTGAAGCAGGCTGAATCAGAGGAACATGAAAGGCTATGACTGCACTGTTAATAAGTAATATATTGGGTGAGTAAAAATGAAATGCTCAGCATAAATTAAAAATCACTTCTGTTTCCTTCAAGTATTTTGATTCTTTAATTTCTTCGAAGATAAAAGCAAGTGTTTTTCTTTCATCTGACATTATAAGGACACAAAGTCAGTACAGAAGTCAGCGAACAGGAGGATTTTTTTGAGTCAAGATTGATCGTCATAAGACTAGTATGCTCAATAAGCATGAACTTTAATATATCACACATCCTTGGTGAAAACTTTGCTTGAAAGAAAAGGTGAGCTGGTTTCTGAAATGAAAACCAGGGACATTTTCTAGTTCAGTGGTCAAAATATCTGTGAAATGTGTTTTAACAGTGGTGGCCAAAATTATTAGAAGACTAGTATTTTCACCAGCTAAAAATGGTTTTAAGTTTTAAGTTATTTCTATCTTTTGCTTTAGTGTGTCAGTAGGAAATATCAGTTAACATTTCAAAACATTTATTTTGCCAGATCTGAGCTGATCATCATGACTGGGGCCCTGATGATTGAAAGATTACTAAAAGATAAAGATACTAAAAGATACTAAATATTTGGTAATTAATAATGTTTTCAACTCAAAAGTAAATGTGCACATATTGTAGTTATTTTATATATTTTAATGTTATTTTTCATAAATAAATTAATAAATAAAATCAATCTGACTAATGGCTTTCCCAATCTCATTTGCGTATAAAATCTGCATTTTGCTTGCCTGTTGTATGCTGTTGTTGCATGACAGGAATGGATATTAGTCTTAGCTGGTTTAAGCTGGTCAGCAGGCTGGTTTTAGAGGGGTTTTGGCCACATTTCCAGCCTGCCAGGCTGGTCTTAGTTGGTTTAGGCTGGGAGACCAGCTAAAACAAGCTACTTCCAGCTTAAACCAGCTAAGACCAGCCAACAAACCTAGGCTGGTTTTTTGTTTTTTTCAGTGGGGCGGTCATTTTCAGTAAGATTTAACGTTACTAAATGTGTTTGTGTGCCCGCTTTTGTGCGTTTAACTTGAATAATGTCCAACAGATATCTGTTTTAAAGCAGTGGATAATTTACTTGTTGATTTGCTTAAAATCTACTTTGCAATTCTGTTGGAAAACATGTTTATGGTGCATTCTATTCAATGTGTTTATTGCTAGCGTAGCAGAAACAGACAGCGCAGCCTTTAACACACGTGCAGAGTATCTGGTTGCCATGGCTACGCTTATGGCATCATCCAGTCTGTCTGAAATGACATAAAGAAACAGAACAAACTGAGAAAGACTAAATCCAGCATCTCTAAGATGGTTCAAGAAACCTAGCTACAAAGCTACAGCACAGTGAAACATTTAAATACTAGAAAATAGTGCTCTAATCATTCTGGCCACCACTGTTAATAACTACATTGATTTTCACAAATTGTGCAGTATACACATGTCGTTACATATTTTCACTTTTCAAATGTTATTTTAAGTTTGTGCTTTTGGAAATGGACCTTTACTTTGCCTAATTAGGCTCATGCCACTTTTTAATAGTCTCCAGTGGACTGCTGTCTATCAGAACATCTGCCAGAAGCTTCAGAGATATTGAAACTGTTCAAAGCAATCCTGGACACTGCTCAGGTCCTGTTATAATAGAAAATTATCACTAAACGACTGCTCTGGCAACCAGCAGTTTATGTAGATCAGGCTTTTTCACAGTGTACTTGTGGAGTGTTTCAATGGTCACCCTACCGAAAAAGCCTAAGGCTGTTAACTGGTCTCCCAGCCTGCCCAATCTGTTTAGGCTGGTCTGTTTTGGTAGTTTGGCTGCTTGTCAGCTGGTCAGGCTGGGACACCAACTGGCCAATCAGCTGAACATCAGTTTGACAAGGCTAGGAAACCACCTAACTAATCGTTGAGGATTATTGAGCACACTAACCTTGTTAACAGTTAGCATCTAACATCTAAAGTCCAAAAAAACATATTTGTTAATCAAAATCATCCTAGAAGTGAGAAAATTAGTGTATGGATGCAATATACATATATTTGTTTTATGTTAGAAGTGGATTTAAACTGCAGACTTTAGCACAAGTGTCCCAAAATGCCACTGACCTGCACGATCTCAAGCATTTCCTCGCGGCTGATGTAACCGTTGCCATCCAGATCATACATGCTGAAGGCCCACTTCAGCTTCTGCTCCAGTTTTCCCCGTGATGTCACACTCAGAGCAATGATGAACTCCCTGAAGTCAATGGTCCCATCATTGTTGGTGTCAAATGTACGAAAGACATGCTCAGCAAACTTAGAGGCATCACCGTATGGAAAGAAGTTGGCATAGATCTTCTTAAATTCCTCAACGTTCAAATGTCCACTGGGGCAGTCTTTCAGGAACCCCTGTTTAGAGTGAATAACATATATTGCATTAGTGGCATGCTAAATAATTAATAAATAAATAATTTCTCATGATGATGCTGTAATTTCTACTTAAGTCTTTGCAAATCAACCACGTCTATTGCTGCATTCATGTCCTCCTGGGACGTTTATACTTGCAGAAATTACAACATAATGTGTTTTAAAGTGATTTTGTAATACTAAAATGGACTAACCAGACAATTTCATATTTCTCTCATTTTTGCTTCCCAATAAAGAACTTTTTTCAGCACTAATGTAACTATATCCTATAGTTTGCATATTGTATCATTCTTGTGCTGTTATAAAGTCTGATAAAGGTCAGCTCATAAATTCTGCATCAACATTACATAAAGTGTATACAAACTAAACGTTATAGTAATTTCCAACAGCACTTGAATGATTTACTCTTTTTGTCCCAGGGCCACTGTGGCTCATAATAGAGCAGCTCAAATTTGCATACATAAAGACATACATTGGCCCTTAACCTTCTTGTACAAGCAGCATTCATGTGTCCTCTGAGGCACACTCCAGGGTAGGATAAGTAAGTCATTTACCATGACCACCACTTATTAAATGCTAAATTTAACCATATTTTTGGGAGGGGGTGACCCTTTTTATGTTCAAATATGCATATAGTCTATATATAAACAACACATACAGCAGGCATAATTCTCAGAAAAAAAAATAAAGAGATACAATACTGTAGTTTGTTACTGCACAGTACCCAGGGACAACCTTGCATCTTATGTACCAATAAAATGTTTTTAGTAGTAACATAAGTCAACATAATACCACTCCAATGTGTCAATATGCATCTTTTATGGGTAGAATGTTCAAACTGTTGTTCCCACCTAAAATTATAATTTTTGTGACATTATTGTGGAGTGCACGAATGTATCTTTATTTATATCTTTGCAGGTCTCAGTATTCTAATTAGTTCTGAGAAAAGATCTAGCATAACGGTTTGATATTTTGTTTGCCAATGGATTGGAATTAATACATTTTGTGTGGCTTAAGTTCCCCAATACATTTTAGTTTCAAGATGTTCCCACCTTGTACCACTCCTGCAGCTCGTGGTCAGTGAACTCCGTGTTCTCCCTCAGGTCCTGTAGCATCTCGGGCCTGAGTTTGCTGTTCTGTTTTCCCATGATGATATGTCTCTGTGTGCGCAGTGACAACACCGAGGCCCCGGGTCAGACCTGTCGGCAAAAATGATATGAGGGCCAATGAGGTAAGACCTGAAAACATTTTAGACTTGGTTACAAGTTCAAGTGGTAAGAAGTAGTTTTAGTTATGAGGCCAGGGGTCAAGTGATTAGACACCGTCACGGCATCGTGAACATGAAATTTCAGCTAATTAAAAACCACAGGCTTCTTCCAAATCATAACAACGTGTTTTTGAACTCTCTTGCTCTGGTGTGACACCCATCAGGGCTCAGTGAACTCTAATGTCTCCCCTGACATTACATGGATAATTAGAGACAGTGTTTGTGTTTTCGTATATGTGTGTGTATGAACATATCCATTAGTGAAATAGTACCCTTCAGAGCTGACTCATTTTCACATCCTAGGCACAAAAAGTACACTGATAAAAATACATAAAATGTCTTTAACGCTGCAAAAGGAAATGTACAAATTAATTGGTCCAAATGTGAGGCAGAAACAGAAACAGCCGTTCTCTCATGATGTTATGAGAACACAGTTAGCTACCTGCGCTAATTAATAACAGAGCTGCCCACAATTACTGCGAGATGGGCAGCGATCCGAGACCGCACAGTGCACCACGGTAAAAACACTGGAAGAGGATCAGCACACACAAACAAGGATTTCCAAGATATATGAAAGCATCCAGCACTGAGCACTAGGCACATTTATCTCAAACGCACAGGGAGCAGTATGAGCTCAATGAAGAAAGATTATCTGACACTATGCGATAGAGGCAAAAGCCCGGTTTGAGTTTAAGCTAAATTACCTTACATAAGCATTGAGAAAAAGAACATCCTCCAAACTGTATCACTTTCAGGGACGCTAATTTTTGCACGATTACAGATGATAGCAGTCTGTCTGATTTGATTTTCCTATCCCATGCTGAGTGCATGTACTCTCGAGGGAGAAATAAACCCCAGCGGAGAGGCATCAGATGAGAAAAACCTAATTTAAAACTATTTTTTTTTAGCTCTCCAGATGCATGATCTGGGGGAGAAGTCAATGTTTTATGAAACAACAGTGATAAAGTTCAGATTTCATTTTAGGGGCATAACTAGAAGTGGATCTGCAATAAAAACAGCCCCCAAAAGCAGTTCTTCAAAATATTTTGTATTATGTTCCATAGAAGAAAGACAGCCAGGTTGGAAACGACATGAGGGTGAGCAAATGATGACAGAATTTTCATTTCTGGGTGAACTGTCCCTTTAAGTAAGTCAGTCTAAATTTGACCCTGGACCACAAAACCTTAAGTCGCTGGGGTATATTTGTAGCAATAGCCAAAAATACATTGTAAGGGTCAAAATTATACATTTTTATTTTATGCCAAAAATCATTAGGATAAAGATTATATTCCATAAAGATATTTTGTAAACTTCCTACTGTAAATATATTAAAACTTAACTTTTGATTAGTAATATGCACTGCTAACATTTAAAACAAATGTACACTTATGACTGGTTTTGTTGTCCAGGGTCATAAATGTATTAAAGTTAACTACTTTGCATTGTGATGAGTGCTGCACAATTAATCAAAATAAATCTAAAATGGAAATATGAAACAAAGACTGCAATGTAATTGAACTTATTTGAGAGTGAAGCATGGCACTGTGTTCATTAACACTTGAGCAGCTCATGAGCCAGTGTTTTCAGTTTCTCAAAGCAGCTCAGGTCACAGTAAATGTGTATTCTCTGTATTTAGGGTGCCTACAATGTGCATTCAGGAATGCAACATGCACTGTTCATCTTCCCAAACTTGTAATGAGAAGCACTTACAAACTGGCTATTGTCGACAGAAGAGAAGCTATAATAGCTCCCTGAAGTTTTCCACCCAAAAGCTTGATGTTTAGTGTTTAAAAAAAGAAAAATTAATCTAGCTATAAATGTCAGTATTGTAATGTTAATATTGTAAAATTATAAATTTTTTAATCACAATTGGAATTTTATCTGAAAAACCAAAATTCTGCATTGCCTTAATTGCAATTATAGTGATCCTATGTGCTTTTTGTTGCAAAATCCACCACAGGATAAAATAATGCCATTGGTTGTTTTCCCAACTTCATCAGACTCCAAGGTTCAAAGTCTTTAACCTCAGCTGAGTCCTGTCATTATGTGTCCCAAACACATTATACTTATAGCTTGAGGCTGATCTCCAGACTTAGCCATTTAGGGTTGAAGCTACAGCAAATGATTTAGCACAGAGATCACAACGAGGCCAACGAGGGAGTGTGGGTGGGGAGGGCTGATGGGAAAGAAAAAATAACAACAATGGCAAGAATGCAGAGCAGGAGCAGCTTACACTGGCGGCAGGCCCAGTGGTGATGAAAGAGCATCACCGCCGAGTGTTGGTGTTGGACTGACCAGCAGACACGCAAATGGCTCTGTGCCGTGCATGTTGTTTCCATTATGCCGTCTCATTCTGTGCCTTAACCAGTCCTTTGGATAACTGCTGGATAGCAATTGTGTCTTATGTTGCCTTCTACTGGGACCAGAAAACGGAGAGGTAATATAAAACTAAAACTACAAGACAAAGTAACTGTGTCTGCATCTGCGCCTAAAAAAAACTTTAAAACTCCAACTGGCTATCAGTGCAATGTCAAGCGACATGTGTCTCTCTCTGTGTAGCAGACACCTTGCTGATATACTGAAAGGAGCGCTGTTCCCCAGGGCTTGAATGTCATCACTCACACTGGGACATGTCATGCTAGTTTTAGCACTCTACACCCATTAGACTTTATAAAAGAAGGCTGAACCGAACCTGCCTTAAAAAATGTCCTTAGCTCCAGCCAAGAAGACTGGAACAAAAGACATCTGGAGGAAGATGAGGGCAATGTATAAAGAATGAAATGACTTCATCCACTCACATTTTTTCACTTAACTGTCCCTTGGTCAATCCCAAAGGGGAAATCAGCAGTGAGATCTTTTAAATACCGTGTTCCTCCTTAGAAAGGAGGTTAAATATCCTGCTTCTTATCATTTTCTCTTGCAAAAAACACCCTTAGTCTTCCCCAGGGTTTTCAGCAAAGCTCTCAAACTACGCTTAGATTAGCCAAGATCGCACTCAGCAAGTCTGCTCTCAGAAGTCAGAGATTCGAGCAATAACTGTCTTTTATGCCATTCTCGATTCTGTTATTATTATTTAAAAGTTTGTGGTCGGTAAGATTTTTTAAATCTTCGTAGTGAAGTCTCTTATGCTCACCAAGGCTACATTTATTTACTATTTTATTAATATATATTAAAATGTAATTAATTCCCGTGTTGTCAAAGTCTCCCATGTCAATCAGTGTCAAATGATCATTCAGAAATCATTCTAAAATGCAGCTTTGTTGCTCAAGAAAAATGTCTTATTACCATTAATTGTCAAACAGTTTTGCTGCTTAATATTTTTATGGAAACTGTGACACTTTTTTCAGTGTTCTTTGATTAATCTGTTCAGAAGACAGCATTTATAGAAAAAAGTTAGTTATAGATAAGTTAAAAAGCTATTATAAAAGTCTTTACCTAATGTACACCGATAAATCATTGACTGTAATGCCAGACGAGAGCATGTAAAAAAAAAAGTAAAAGGGATCATATCTGATTTCATGTTGACTTTAAGCCTCCTGTGCTATGAAAGAGCAACCTCTGAGCAATAAAATGTTCATCTAGAAAAGCCTGCAAATACAAAAGTGCACAAAAAACAAATTACAAACAGAGCTTATTTATGACACAGAAGTGGGACAAGTGCACTTGAAAACCCCTGATGACAGTAGATACAAGAGAGTCGGATATGCCGAGGCATGCTGGCGCACAAACCCACTCGCAACCTCAAACTGAATTTCTCCTTTTCTTCTTCTTTGCAGTTTCTCTTGTTCCTCCCTCTGGATGTTTGGGCTTAAGGGGTAATCCTCTCTCTCTCTCCACAGTGTCCCACATGTGTTAGTGGTTGTTCTGACTGTTAAAATCCAGGACAGCCTTCCCACCCCATCCTGCAGACAGCTGTTCCTCTACTCTATGAGGGTCAGCAACATCTGGACTGCTAATCCATCTGTGGAGGGATGGATGAAAAGGATAGGAATACTGTGTTCTCTGGGAAAAATACAAGAGCTGAAAATTCACAGAGAACTTGACCGTTTGCTCAATGCTGCATCCGCACCACCAGGTGTCAGTACAATGGCACCTGAAGTATCGGTCAGCACAACATAAACAAATAAATCTTCAAGCACAGCTATAAGTAGCCATGTCTGACAAAAAATGACAAAATGCTTCTTTTAATTGATCAGTGCATTTAGTGTAGGATTGCGAACAGTTAGTGTACCGCATTCAAAAAAGCTGCAACTGTTCAGTGAATTCGCCCCGGAGTTGTTTTTGTTGTGTGGGAAAGCCTGAGGGCTGAGGAGGCTGAATATCTGAAACACAAGAGCCTCATTAAAATCCCTGCCAGCAAGAGCGCAGAGAGTGAATGAGCCACTGCACACCAGTGAAATAAAAGTGCAAGGCCGAGAGGAGAAAAGAGAAATGAAAGGAGGGAGTTAGAGTGCATCAGAGGAGGGGAGAAAGAGCCAAAAGATGAATCTCACAACAAGAGTATCTTATTCCTGCATCTATAAAAAGGCAGAGGAAAGAGGATGACAGAATTGATTTTTCTCCCTGCTCCTGCATTTCTATCTCTCATCCATTTATGAGAAACAGAGGTAATCAGAGAATCAATCTGACCCGACAAGCGACTTTTGATCTTTCTAAATCAGTCGCCATCTCTTTCTCTGCCTCTTCCTTTATAATCCGCCAGCTCTATCCCTTCCTTCATTTCATTTGCTTAAGACCCTTTTAATTCCTCTAAAGTTTCATTCTAATTGTGCAACCGTTGCACGAACCATCTCCCTTTTTAAATTCTCTCTCTCCTTTTTTCCCAAACGTCCTGTTCCAAAACCTATTGAGCTGTCTCTGTAGGCAGCATTTTAAGAAATCATAGCCGCCCAGCTGTTCCAAAAAGAAGATAGCATAATTACGCCGGCTGTTAATATACCATCATTTCAGGATGTATCTCTTGTGGGAAAGGCAATCCCAGAATGCTCTGAAAAAATTCAAGGCTGTCAACTGATTAACAGTTTTAATCATATTGATAACATACTACATACAGCATTTCAATATTTGCTGAGAAAGCCCCTTAGTGATCAATAGACAACACATTATAAAGATGGATAAAATCAATCAATAGATATCATAAAGTAGCTTTAGAAGTCTATTATTATTTGGGGTTTTTTTCATGTCATTGAACATTAGTCTGGACCACAGTCCATTTTACAAATTAGGGTCAGATTTACTAACAGCTTGCACCAACATAAACCAAACATAAATCTTTTGGCACTACTGTCAGGCTTTTCTAAAGACATGCAGTGAAGAATTGGCACTAAAAAGGTAATTTTGCAGCTGATCTTGTTGAATATGCATTTGTAGAAGTTTCCATCTCAGATCCAATGCAATTTAATAACGTTTGGGATTGTCAAATTACTGATATTTCCGGCATTATTTAACGCCCAAAAAATGCTCTTGGTAAATTGCGCTGGTCATTATGGAAATGATCTGGTTGATGATCTGTGTTCTTTAATGTGTGCATTGTCAGTAGATCACACACAAAATTTTCTCCTCTCGTTTATGGAATTGTGTTCTAACGCTAATTTGCCCTGTTCAGTAAAATCTTGCCCTTAGTCAATATGTTATAATGGGACTCCTATATAACCAATCACACTAAATAACATGTTAAATATCAGACAAAGAAAATAAATTGAGATGAATTGAGAGAAATGTATATTTTAAATATATTCTATTTTATTTAAATATTACATAAAATTCTATTTTAAAATGTTTTGTATTACACTATTTCTCAGTGCCATGTATTTTGGCCGCATATTGATTCTTTTATTTTTAAAGTTATATTTACGAGTGTGCGCACCAAACCAAATCTGCAGGTGCTCTCATGAGAACCAGACTGAAATTTATGTGCTAATCCTTATCCCTAACCCTAACCTTGGTGTTGGTAGCACATCCTCATGAGTAGCATTATTGTTTGTCGTTCTGGATGTTTTTTCTGTGCTCTGAGTTGAATCCATGAAGTCTGACCTTTTCTTGACAGGTAATACGTGACTGAGTTGACCAATGAAAACAAATGGGGAGTGGGGTTTGCGCTTAACAAAAATAAAGTCAATTTTTATTATGCTTATCAGAGTAGTGAACTGTTGGCTTAGCAACATGTTAATGGAAATCTCTATCGGAGCGCTATTTATGTGGCTGCCTTTATGGAGCGTTTAAATTCAATCAGATCAAGGTTCCATGAGGTTAGCATGCTTTCTTAGAAGGCAGCTGCCTACAGTAGGCAGTAGACAATAAGGCTATGTTTTGAAACAGAGCCATTTTCTATTTTTTCCTGTCTTTTGTGTGGTAGTGAGAAAAGAAATTACAACCTGGTTTTTTTTTCACCACTCACACACGCACACACTTCACGAAATGAATCCTTGCGCTGACATTTTGACAATATACAAGAACATCTCCCATGAGCCAAAGGACAGACCTTCTCCTTAAAAACACTGTGCTGAAATCCCCAATCCATCAAATTTCGGAGCTTACAGAGGCTAAAGGCTGCCTGCCAATCTCATTTCACAAGTGTAGTACAGCACAGTAAATCGAAATGCAGATTTCAAATCACGGTTTAGCTGCTAAACAATCCTGACGTGACATTAGTGTCTGAAAAGACTCTAAAGCCATTTCTAGATGTTTCTAGATTTGGTTTAACATTTGAGCGTAGCATTACACAGCAGGACTCGTTTCATCCAGCTGTCAGGTATGGCTTTTAATAAAGACAGCAGGGGTCGAGCCCTGACCTGAATCAATGAATCTGCTTCACATTACTCGACAGAGAGGGAGGGGCTAGAGGACATAATAACAAGAACAGACTCAGAAAAAGAAAGAGAGAGGAAGATGGAGAAAGAGAAAGAAAGATAGAGCGAGAAGTAAGATGGAGAAAGGACGCTAATGAAGGAGGTAAAAATAAGAATGAGGCTGTGTCCTCGGTGAGTGAGGTCCCTTCTGTCAGCTCACATTGTAGACGTCATTTCATACCTCTTGCCAACAGGGACTTCAGCTGATCTCAGCTGGCTGCCCATCAGAGAGATGGAAGAGCACGGGCTGGGTGTGTATGGAGAGGTGTTTGGCCTTTTTTAACATTTTTATTGATGGGACAGTAGAGAGAGGACAGGAAATGATGAGGGGAGAATGGCATTGGGAAATGATGCAAACTGCTGTCATACCATATCCAAGTCTTGTCATAACCCCAGTCCCACCGAATGGAAGATTCCACTGACTGAAAGAATAAATGTATATATATATATATATATATATATATATATACACTGCTCAAAAAAATAAAGGTAACACTTAAACAACACAATGTAACTCCAATTCAATCACACTTCTGTAAAATAAAACTGCCTACTTAGGAAGCAACACTGATTGACAATCAATTTCACATGCTGTTGTGCAAATGGAATACACAACAGGTGGAAAGTATAGGCAATTAGCAAGACACCCCCAATAAGGGAGTGGTTCTGCAGGTGGTGACCACAGACCACTTCTCAGTTCCTACATAATAAATATACACGGTACACACACATATATTATGTAAACAATAATTCTAATTAATCCTTTAACAGCACTAATATATACATATATATATATATACTGTATATATTAAGAGTTCAGATTCAAAGCCTCTAAAAGCCATCTTGGTCAAAACTGAGATAATGATGTATGTACAATTTACTGCCACTGCACAGGAAAAATCGCAGAGTTGTTTTTCCAGAGTTAATATTTTTTTCCTCCAAAAGAGATATTTTTGCTCTATTTTG
>JAUMHE010000072.1:7166073-7189593 GCA_032359235.1 Enteromius mattozi
GACCAAATGTTATATTTTGTAGAGTAAAATTTTCTTCAATTTGAGTAAAATTTACTCGGGCAAATTTACTGTGTGTATGTAATCAATAAAAAAAGTAACTGTGAGCATTTTAAAATGTAATGTACTCTAATTAAGATTACTTATTTAATTATTGGGAATCTGATTATGTAATCCAGATTACATCCAGCACTGTGTATTGTGAGGTAATCATTTATAAGCCACACGAGGCGTGCTTGTACTGAGGTGTGATGTACACATCATGGTTAAAGGGTTGCTTCTTGCACATTATTGCTTACATATATTTGGTGCCTGATTGGAAATCTTATAATGTTGCTTGTTATTAGGGTTTGCATCCACCCAGAGCAACCTAGCGATTGTATAGCAGTATAACTTCATAAGTATAAGTATAATCTACAATCGCAACATCTAGCTGAGGCTCCCAACAATCAAATGCACCAAACTTTGTGTGGTTTGCAAGCTAACCACAAGACACTATTGCTGTTTTAATCATGACAGTTAATGAGGGTCACATAGGAATCACACACTCATCTCTCAGTCTGATTACAGTAGGGCCATATGATGGCATGAGCATTAGAGATATCATTGTGAGAAAGGGAGACAGAGAGAGAAAGAAAGAGAGAGAGAGAGAGAGAGAAAAGAGATTATATGCAGGAAAAATATGGCATAAGCAGACAGATGGACACATGCACTATGAGCATCTCCCCCAGCGTATGACCTACACCTCCATTAACAAGCTTTCCGACACATCGGCTGTAGTGTGACGCTATTACACCATCCCTCCTCCACCCTCACCAGAGATGCATAAAGAAAGTCCTGGCATCCCTGCCAGCGTACTGTAGGCAGATCGCTTGATCATAATAAACAAAAGCGACTAGGACCCGCTCTGAGCGTGTAAGCCTGATAATCACTGGAGACTGGATGACCTCTGTGACCTGTGCGTGAGCGCATGTGTGTGTGTCCACACGTGCATATATATGGTATATGTGTGTGTGTGTTGCATCATAAGCTGGATAGAGTTGCAGATGGTGCTGAAAGAGTATAACTGCTCATCTGTCGTTTATTGTTAGAGGAACAATCATTTGGTTTCACTGTGGCTGCAGAAGGAATGCAGTCCATTATATGCAATGATGGAGGGTTATTCTCTTCGACAAAAGACAATATTGACTAGCCTTTAATGAAATGCTTTCTTGCAGTGACTCGATGAGTAAGCTGTATAGGACTATACTGCTGTAGAATACAAGCATCTCTCAATTTCAAGAAGAAAAGGGAATACAAACTAGAATTTGTCTGTGCAAACATCACCACAACCATAATTGAGTTTTCTGATCATTTTAGCACGTTTCTATGCAGTTTCTAAGCAATTTTATGTGATAGGTGGTGGTGCTGTCCGATTTAGGGAAACAAAAAAATCTTTTTTTCTGATAAAATTTGCAAATGTGATTTAAAATGTGATGTAAAAAAAAAAAAAAAAAAAGCTGTTAGTAGGGGTGCACAATTTAGTCAAAAATGTTGTTATTATATATTAATATGACCATAAAATAATAATTATATTAATTATTATTATTATTATTGTTTATTTTTACATAATAAAAAATATATTATTTTATATTTATATTGATTGTAATATAAATTATTATGACATTTTTTATAGTTAAATATTTATAAAATGATATTTATTATAATTATTATTATTATTATTATTATACATTATTATTATACATTATAAAATGTATATTATTGTATAGCCATATTGATTATAAAATAAATTGACATTTTTCCTAAATATTAATGATATATTAAATATATTATATATTAAAATATATTCATAATAATAATCATCATCATTATCATCACAATAATTTTATTATTAAAATTCAAAATTATTTATATAATATGTATAATTTTTTTAATAATTTAGAATAATCAAATATGTATTATATATTTTTTTCTGATAATATTATTTACTAATTATCAATATTTTACTGTAAAATAAAAAAATGGTATTTATGTAAAACATCATAATAACTGATATTACAATCAATATAAATATAAAATAATATGTAAATATTATTATTGAAATATGTAATATTAGTAAAGTACAATATTTCACTGTAGGAAAATATAATAATAATATTTTGTAAAATAACAACAAAAACAACATCATCGTGGCTGTTTTAATTTCTTTATTCTACAATCATTAAATAATGAAGCTTTTATTTTGGTGGAAAATGCAGTCTGATGCAGCCAGCAAAGTAATCTCGCACATCCGGTTTTATTTTGATTAATCATGCAGTCCTAATTATTACAAGGCTGTTTAGTGTGATTTCTTACAGTCCAAGTCAGAAGAGTATCTGTTAAAAGTCTTTGAAAGTCATACAAGTTTAGGATGACATGAGGACGAGTAAATGATGACAGAATTCTCATTTATACTGAAAAAATAGGATCTAAATATGAGCAATAGTGATGCTTGCATTAGTAAGCATTGCTAAATCGTGAAGAAAAACCACTCACAGTTGTAAACACCCACAGTTATCAAGTTACTTGGCCTGAGCCAGATGACACAGCGATGGAGTGTCTGAAAAAGTGGTACATCGAGGTCAACCCTGAGCACATCTCCTCAGAGGAACTCAGGCTTTTAGAAGCACTTATGATTATGTGGGTCACGCAGAAAGGGACCAGCGGCCTTCATCCACATTGGCACAGCATCAGAGCACAAGAGGAAAGAATAGAGACATGAGAGAAGGACACGCGCACAAAAGCACACAAAACCTATTTCACATTCCACTTCAAATGAGCTAAGCGCTTCTTTGAATATACATAGCAGCATAACTTACTAATGTAATTGAGAGCTTACATATGAAATCGAGATCTTAACATATAAAATATTTGAGCTGGAGGGTTAACCGAAGCATTTCACAAACCAGGAACAGATCATGACGTTGAAAGAAAATAGACAGCCACCTATTGGAAAGGAATGCTGTTTATATTGAGCCGTACGCTCATGCTCACTACAGTCTAATTTATTACACTGGTGCTGGCATCAAATGCCATACACTACAGGGAAATGAAAAAATAATTATACTAAAATGTATTTCAAATACATGCTAAGTATATTAATAAATACACCCTGCAACTGTACTATACTAAACTGGTAAAGTCTGTTAAATTGTAATAACTAATTTTGTGCTTAGCGTACTTGTGCAGAAATAGTCCAACTATTGAATTATATTTGATTGTGCTAAACTGGAACTATACTTCAGGTAAAAATATCCAGTAGTTAAATATCCATGTAGTTACCTTATATTTCCAGTACTTTCTTGGGTAAGCACACTGTAAGTATATTGTAAGTACATGCAAGTACACATACTGTAAAATAAAAAAAAGTGCAACCGTGCAAAGATAATCCTCATCAATAGTGATTAAAACACATATAACATTAAGAAATGTGCATTGTGCACAAAAGTACCCCAAATAAAGTTTAATTATATTTATTATTTAACTATAATTTTTGTATAATTAAAATCTCAATATGTATAAATATTTAAATTAATTTGAATTATGGTGCCATTTTGATTATTATTTTTTTTTTAAAGATTATTTTTTTTGGCATTTTTTAGCCTTTATTAGATAGGACAGATCAAAGTTGACAGGAAGTGAATTGGGAGAGAGAGAGAAGGAATGGGATTGGGAAAGGTCTGCGAGCCGGGACGCGAACTCGCGACGCCCGAAGCGCAACCACGCTATGTGTCAGCGCACTGCCCACGAGGCTACAGGCGCCGACGCCATTTTGATTATTGATCGATATTTGACTTCTTTTTTTTTTTACAATTGGTCAATATTGTATATTTAATCATTCATGGCCATTTTACAGTTTAACTCAATTAAAGTTCTTCTCATTTAAAAACAATGACTCTTTATAGAGACTAATCAAGGTTTGCTTCTTTGGAGATGCTCATTATAGATGTGGAATTCAATAGATAACAATAGGACCTCTTAACAGCGTGTTGACCTAAGTCTGTAGCTTTATTAGCTGTCACCTTAGTGATGCGTATTTGGCAGGAGCTTTTACGTCGCAATATACACTTTATATGGAGCCTGCAAGTGCCAATCCTATCCTCCATTCATCTGCCTCATACTCAGGCCAAAACATAATTCATCTTGTTATGTTGGCTCCCAAACTTTCATGTGCAGTCTGTAAAGAAAGCGAACGCACACAAGTACCACAACACTGCAATGGCACTCATAAACGTCAGCTTATCTACTTCTACCGAAACACTGTTCTGAAAAACCTCACAGATGAGCAACGCCTCAAACTGAAATCTCTCTAAATGTGTATTAAAATTCAGATAAGATGTTCGTTAGCTGGCAAATAAAGACTGATCACTTTCAACTGCAAGAAATGCACTCTGCGAGAGAAGCACCTATAGAAACACTGGACCATGAGTTTGACGCTCAGCCCCTCAGGATCTCTTTCCAATGTGGAAATAATGTGTAAGGGAGCGGGAAACAACAAAGAGCTTTAGCATTTATCTAATGACCCCTCAGGCAGTAGCTTAAATAGAATGAGTATGTATTAGGTTTCATGCCATTGTTTTCCCACAGGGTATAAAGTTGTGATATCTTTTACAGAGTGCCCAAAAGCAACAAATGAACGATGGCTAAATTACAGACACAGGCACTGAAAGTAATCTAAGGACTTATTTAAGATACAGAGATGTTACAAACTACAGTCAGTGCTAAAAGGAAAAATACTGCAGTGATAAAGACCGTGTTACTGAGCTACGTTTCTTGATGCACATGTAGTAAAATGTGCTCCATTTTAAAATGGATATCACTGAGAGTAATAACTTACAGTTTAAAGGCCCATTTACACCAAGAGCCATAACTGTAAAAGATAACTATATTAGCATCCGCATCAACGCATTATCACATTATGTTTATTATAAGCGCTGCAGTTGTCATCTGCCACTTTAAATTTTGAGCTGTTTAAACAGGGTGGATCCTGATTGGCTTACAAAAAACATTGTGAAAGTGATTCCAATGATATTGATCCTCTGCTACTATACATATCACAATATAGTTATTTGGCATTAAATAATGTCTTTATGGTATCAAAATTTTCAATACATAGAAACTTCCTAATTCTTGTCACCAGTGTCAATATCTCAAAAAAAAAATACTTAAAAAAGTCACTTAAGATAAGTAAATAGTCAGTCATTGAATAAGAATAAGAAACAATTACAAGCGAATAGAGTGTGTTTTTTCACTGCATGATTCAGTCTAATGAAACGCCTTTAAATTGATCAGAAATTCAAGACATGGGGGCAGAAAATTTATATATTTATACCACTTCATATAACCTAGTTAATGAGTTCCACACGAAGAGTGAAGTTGTTTTTTTATATTACAAATTGGATTAACATTTTTTACAACAGTTCAGTTAACAATAAGTTACGTTTTAGACACTATTTTTTATGCTTTTGCACTATTTCGACAACAAAAAATAATTCAGAATACAACCACAGCATTATTTTGCATCTCTGATTCGTTCCTGAAAGAATAATACGTTTAAATGATTCAGCTCAATCGCAATGACTCACTTATTAACAGTGACTTACTGCCACCTACTGGAGGATTGAATTTCACATTTAAAGTATATTTTATTATTTCAATAATTTTAGACAATGGATACTTTTAAAAAAAAAACTTATGATTAATTTCTACCAGTGTGAACTGACAACCAAACAGAATATGAAGACTATCAAAAACTTTAGGAGTCAGCTTGTTCTTAAGATACCAGTACAATACACACTCAATATCATCTAATTATATCATCTGATTATTGATTTTTTTGTCAATATCGCACACCCCTACTTCAATAACTCAACTCATAACTAAGCAATTTTTTCCCAATTTCAATACAGCTGACATATAGCAAATCAATGGTGCTTAAAGTTCAGCCAACAGAAACCCCCTCTACAATTTGTTTTCACGTTGGATGATCCAATCAATTCCCGATGCATTAAATCAGCTCTCACTCTACATTTTTTTTTATAATATCCCATTTGACTCAGAAAGGTCATATTACATAAGCAAAATGGTTTGTGAATGTCATTTCATGTTGACTTTAAAAAGAAATACTTCAGTGCAACCAGCTGCACTGCGCAATTTAATAACTTTTAGCCATTTGAAATGTCACTTTACTCTTATCACCTCATGGTAATATGAACTCCAGGGAATTTGGACAAGATTACAGAGACAAAATTGGGGAGAAAACGTATCCTAGTTTAGCCTCCATGTGCCTTTTATATGAACATAACATCAACAGAGAGATATGTCAGCTGGATAATCTCCCAGCTGTACAAGCACAGATTAATTCAGATAACACCTTACTCTGCACAGCCTGCTGACACAAATGCTCATGGAAGGTCTGCTATTCTGTTACTGTTGATAGATTAAAAATGTATGGCAGTGCTTATCAAAATATTGCAATTAGCACGATTTGGATTCACCCCAGAATGTTGCTTCAAAACCTCAGCAAAACTACTGATGTTTAACAAATCCATTCATTTCTTCCTCAAATGTCCACCTGCTTGAAGTTGCTGAGGGATTGGGTTTGTGAGTTCTTGCTGCCAGATTTGGTGGCGGTCTCCTGCCAACCAGTCTAGCACTGGCTGACTGCTCAGCCGCGAGAAGACACAAACACATAAATCACCTCACAGGGCTGTGGAGCCGCCTGCTGCTGCCCGTTCCCGAGATCTACAGTATCTCCTCAAACTGGGCCTGAAGGTCATTTGTCACAATCAAGGTAGAGATACAGACAGGGCACGGTTTCAGTAGCCCCATTTTTAAGGGTTTGGGTTATGGCAGAGTCCTGCACTGCGGTCTGCAAATTAGATCTGGAGAACCTGAATTATGGAGGCGACATAATTAGAATGTAACTTCTGCTTTGGATTTCCCATTTTTCCTCTGGGACATGCAATGCAGTGGAGTGAAGCAAAGGCAGCGTATCATTCATCCCTCCGGAGTTACCTGTTGCGTGAGTCCTTCTGCAGCTGTAAATCCCACTGACTGGGATTTGGGCATCAGCTCTCGGTGTACTATCTCGAGGAACACAAATAGCTTTTCGCAGAGAGTCTGATCTTATTAGTGGATGAGGTGATCAAGGTTGTGAGCAATTCAGTTTTCAAAGACTTCATTCTGTCAATCAAATCTCCTACAACCAATGTTAAGAACAATATACACACAAACACACACAAAAGCGTGAACTGAATGTAATGTTATCATACACTTACAGTAATTGATGTTATTTACAATTAAATGAAAATGTATTAAAATTTAGTTCAAATGTATATAAAACTAGTTGAAATTTAGAGTGCTTTTTTGACCCACTTAGTACATATTTTAATGTAATTTTATAAATACTTGTGTTGTCTTTGAAATATGGTTAAAGTATGCAGTCAAATGTACAGATTTGTGCAATTTAGTACATATAGAATATATTAACCGCATTGTAAAAAAATGACCATTATGTTAACGGTAAAAAACGTAAACTCACAATCCCTGAATTCCCTGCATTGCATAAAAAAAAACTGTTTGAATTTGAGTCTCACCGTGATGGTGTTTAGTGTTTGTGTGAATGACACTGAGCACCTTCTATATATGTTACTATTTAAAAGCCTGCATTTGGTGACTATCAGTGTATTTCAAAGGTCAAAACAGATTTTAGTACTTTAATAGGTTGGTATATTAGCATTATATCAGTTAATGAAGTTACGGTATTTAACTGTAAAATTTTACTTAAAACCGTAAAACCTAAAACGTTGTTACCGTATTTTTTACAGTCAAATTTTGGCAACCACAGCTACTGTTTTTTCACCGTAAATTTTATAGAATATTTTTTACAGTGTGCACATATAATATCGAATGACACACTG
Organism: Enteromius mattozi; assembly: GCA_032359235.1. Classification (NCBI taxonomy): domain Eukaryota; kingdom Metazoa; phylum Chordata; class Actinopteri; order Cypriniformes; family Cyprinidae; genus Enteromius; species Enteromius mattozi. The sequence continues at coordinate 7,174,032 of JAUMHE010000072.1, forward strand.
AAGATAAGACTATAATCGAGTACTTTACATGTTTTACAGAGGCAATTGGATGCCTGGGACAACAGTTATGTTGTTTAGCAGCCATTACACAAAAATATTTATAAATACATGGAGCAATCAGCATTAAGTACTTGAGAGCGCTGCCATAAAAAAAAAAAAAAAAATCCACTGCAGTTGTGCTGACCACCTTCAAGGAATAGTTCACCCAAGAATGAAAATTCTGTCATTAATTAGGCTATTCACCCTTATGTCGTTCCAAACCTGTAAGACCTCCATTCATCTTCAAAACACAAATTAAGATATTCAAAAAAACATGCATCGAAGAATGATACAGAAGAGAAGTTGTTGTTAAATAAAGTTGTTATTTTTGTAGTTCGCACACAAGAAGTATTCTTGTAGCTTCGTAATATTATGACTGAACCACTGATGTCACATGGACTATTTTAACAATGTCCTTACTACTGTTTTGGACCTTGAACATGGTAGTTGCATTGCTATCAGAGTCAGAAACCTCTCAGATTTAATCAAAAATATCTTAATTTTTGTTCTGAAGATGAACAAAGTTCTTAAAAGTTTGAAACAACATAAGGGGGAGTAATTAATTTTTAAAATGTGTTTTTATTTTCGCAGGATTAACTAAGTATGTCTCAAAATATAATTCAAAAAGCCACATACACTACTGTTCATAAGTTTGGAATAACTACATGAGTCTCTTATGGTCAACAAGGCTGCAATTATTTGATGAAAAATACAGTAAAAACAGTAATAGTATGAAGTACTATTACAGTTTCAAAGAATTCGTTTAGATCTAATTCTTGCACTGCTTCAGTAAGGCCAAAAGTTGGTGAGGTTTCCTTAAGGCAAGAAGTACAATGGCATAACACCATGACTGATTGGAACATCTCTGTGTTCTGAGGCTCAGCCTGCAGTCACTTGTCTGAGCTTCTGCTAACCTGGTTTCTGGTGGTCTTCAGGCACTTAACAACAACTAGACACACAAATCACATCTGTTCTTCCGACAGACGCTTGTTCCAATTGCCATATTGAGCCTGACTACGGACATGTTCCCTAAGCCTCCATTACCAACATTTCAGAATCCACTAATGAGGAATGAGAAAGCAGACAGTGGAGAGAGCATTAGCAGAAGAGCACCAGCTGTAGTCTCTGTGGCTACAGCTAAATCACATCAGGGATTTTATGCCATATTTTCAATTCAAATTTATTTAAACTATATTAAACCAATCTGACAATACAAATCATTCCAAAGCATATGTACATACTGTAGAATAGTGCATTGAATTTCCCAGCTGGAAAGCTAAGACATCAACATCTCAAGATGTTTAGTAAGACTCGTTAGAAAACCTTGGAAAGAACCAAGACTCATCTGAGGAGTCTACATCCTCAGGCTTGCATGTTTAAATGAACACAAACAACCTAAACAAGCTTGTGGGTGATCTTTATAGAGCTTTATTTAGCTTTGTTTTGAGGATGTTCCTTTTGGATAGAATTCATAAAGGCCCTTAGTCCAGTGTCATACTGCATTAACTTCAACTCGAGATGATGAAAGAGTGTAAACAATGCTAGCTTATACGTTTTTTTCTTACCTTTGTCTTATTTGTTAAGATTTTTTGTTAAGTTAGCAGTGCTTCACAATAAAACCTATACACACACACACACACACAAAAAAGTTGTGGTCATGTTTAACAAGAATATAATATGAAGAATATTTATGTAGAAATTAGATTTATAGCAGTTCATCATTCAGACCAATTAATTAGAGGATATATTTTAACAGATTTAACAGAACTTTGCGTTCTCTCACAAAACTACTGCACTCCCCTGAGAATCTTTGTATTTGCTCGCAAAAAGCACCGAAATATAGTTTTCCTTCTTATATTATTTCCAAAAGTCTTCCAAAGAGTTTCTCAAGGGGGAAATGAATAATGAATAATTCTCACTGCCAACAAACTATGTGTGTATGGGCACACTATAATTATATTACATAAACCATATTATACTAAAATGTTACTGAAATGTGTAATATTACATTTAAATGCAATCATTTAACCACATTACTCATATATATCAGACATACTGATGTTGGCCAAAAATGCAGGCAACCACTGATATCCAACAATCAAACATTAAATAACCTATATTAGTGGACCACAAGCAAAAAAAAAAAAAAGTAAAGCCTCTTCAGGGGATTATTCAGTCCCAATTTATTCTGTGATTTTTTTTTTTGTCACACCAGAATGTACAATGGATTTTGTGGAAGTTTCCATTAACGGAAGCAGAATGTAGCGCAGCACATTTTTAACACTACACACTAAAATGTGCCAGACTCAGAGGACATCCTCCATCCCACATCGTAATTATTCTCACCACACCTTAATTGCCCAGGGCATCATAGTATTGAGGTCAAGGAGAACTGATCTCTCACTTCGCAGGTCTCCGGCGATGAACAAAACAGGCTTCAAAGTGGCCCGTCACCATCACATCTTCAAAGTGCTGACCCTTATGGATGTCCAGACTCAGCATGCCAACCTCAGCATGTCCCATGGCAGGACAGCAAGACAAGTAACTCTCTCCTATCACACCTGAGATTTTAATTCAAACTCATGGTTAAGAGATGATACACTAGGATTCATTTTGATGAAGTGTGACTGTTCACTATAAGGCTATACAGTCAAATTGGTTGCAAACAAATCCATATGCTAAAACAATGAGGTTTTCAAACCACTGCAGTGATTTTCCCAAATAAGGATGAACTGTTCCACCTATTGTTTAGAGGGAGGGCTTGGGAAACTGTGTTAAGGGTTGGGAGACAGGGAAACAAAAATGTCTCAAAAAGTATGTTATTTGAGACATTATGGAGCCCACTATCCCATTTCCTGTCGTGATGAGGCCAAGACTAAAAATACACATCCCCTTTCGTCAGAACGCAAATTGCCCCCTCAGCACGAATTTCTCCTTCAACCGCTATCATGTAGCACAGCACACAGTCTCAGAGCAGGAAGCAAACCCCCACAATCCCCATGCCTGGGATCAAATGTGCCACACGGTTGGCTTACTTTGATCCTGTAATGGGTTGTGTCTGTGTAAACTGTGTTGACCTCACTAGACTATGAGAACACTATCTTGGCATGACTCAACAGCAGCGTATCAGACCAAGGGTGTGTGAAAACTAATTGTGTGCATTGACCTTCAGCGGTCCCTCTCATTTTGTATATTAGTATCCATAGATCCATTGGGAATACTGACAGTATGTGTTCATTATATAATGAGAGTGGGGGGTGAAACGATTTCAAAGTTATAAGAGTCCTTGTGATTTACTTTAGAGCAGGGGTGCCCAATGCTGCTCCTGGAAGACCTGCAGAGTTTAGCTTTAACTTTAATTAAGTAATCAAGCCAGATACTCAAGCTTTTCAGAAGTATAAATGTTCAGCTGTGCTGGAAAATATTTACATAATGTTCAATAATAATTTTTTATTAGCATTTCAAGTTCTAATTTTTTAGCTTCACTGACTTTCATTCATCTTCCTAAACAACTAATACAACAGTGGTCTTATACTTTATACTGACATCTAGTGGCATGGATGACAAAACTACGTAACAATAAAAGGTTTTGTGTTGAAATGTGTAGAAATTACCATTTTATCTAGGGTGAATATACGTCTCTTTTTCTATGACATGTCTTCTTTTTGGACCTACAAAATGCATTCAGCCGGGCTTTCTAAATTACTCAAATTTCTAAGTTACAGTGGGCATTAATTGTGTGCATTTTTGTATTAAAGCCGGCGTGGGACTGTTTTCTTAATCCCGCTCCCGCTGAATTCCTGAACAGCCTGCTCACACAAATGTTATTGCATATAATTTTTGCACATCAGGGAGCCGCTATCAATATGCAGAGTATTTAAATAATTTGGACACAGCTTGTGTTGGATATAGTGTTGCCATATCCACATTTTCTGCACTGAATTTTAAAAACTGTTGATTTTCTCCTGTGGGTGAAAGGTTTGAAGTACTGCAAAAAAAATGAAATGTTTGTATTAAAACATTTTGCATTCTACCTATGATAAAACTTTGGTTAAAATATATATATAACTTAAAGGGTAAATAATGGCAGAACTCTTTTGCTGAGTTTTTCTCAAGTTAAACAGACAATATTGCAACTTGAATCCACTACACTGCTTTCTTTTTTTCATTTCCTTCATGTGAACTTCTGTGTTGGTCTCAAATTTCTTAAACGAGGAAACCCCTACGCAAGTGACTTTATATTTGCTTTTCCTCTTCTTATCTCTGTCTTCAGCTAAGTCATCCCAAAACACCAAGTATGACTTTCATCAAGTTCAAGAGTTCCTCTGCGCAAAAAACTCCCCAGTGTCAATGAAAGGGCATTCAAGACATGACAGCAAAAGGAACTGACTCACCAAGGCCCAGTTCATGCTGAAAACAGGCTAGTCCATCTGAACAGTGGGAAGATCCACTGAAAGAGCCAAAACTACGTCAGACTGGACATAGAGAAGCACTGTGGGCCGGCACGACCTCACAAAAAAAGGAGACAGAAGCACTTGAAACAACTTTTCAGTCCCCTTAATATCAGAGTTCTGGAGGTTAACATACTTAAGCAGAGCACTCATGCTTTTTTAGCACTAGCCACAGACTTCATGTGCTCTTATGCAGCCAGTAAGCTTAAAAAAACAGCATGACATTGATTGCATTTACTCACAGACAGAGGCTCACCAAGAAACACTTGAGCACACACAAACACACATGCTACCACACAAGTGTTTTCTGTAGAACAACATAGGTTTTCTGAGAGAGCTCCTTAGAATCAACCACAGCACGGCTGCTGTGAGTAATTGGCCTTCCTTTCAGCATCCTAATGGAAGGCGCAGAGCAAAGTTAGATCTGGGCATACTATGGAAAAAGGAAGCAAGAAGTTCTCAGAGGGGGGCAAAAGCCACATCCTCCCTTGAAAAGGTTCTCAAACTCAGAATCACATCCCACAGCGAAGCCACAATCGGGCTGAGTGGAACGCAGTGGTCAGGTGAAAGGAGCACGCAGGGCTTGGTTACTCACAGTGTTCAAATGAGAAGTATAACGCTGAGTCATACTAAAGCAAAAAGAGTGAAATCTGAAATTCTCAAAATTTTAAATGCCTCTAAAAACTCTGTAGGCCTTTTTGATTGCAGTCTCCCTGCTGCATCAAAAGTAATGGCACCTCCGATCTGATTTCCATATCTTAATTACAAAGGGCACTGTAATTTATTCTACCAACTAGCATGAACGTCATCTTTATCTCAGATTATGTGCCATGACTAATATTATCACTAATGTCCATTAACTCGCAAGCCAGTAATGTGGTGTTTTATGAACCAGTGTTTCCGCTATAACGTATGTCATAAAGTTACATTTTTATGTGCACAAACCGCAGTGAGTGCATATACTGTCACTCATTGTTGAAAACCAACAAAGTGGCTGAAATCCACCTTTCATTCAGCCTTTCACCAATGCTAAAGAGGATCATGTGCTGTGAGCCACTAAAGAAAACAGCAGAGTGAGAACTAATGAGACAGCTAATGAGACCACAAGATTTCTAAGAGAAATCCAAGGAAAAGCCCAGTTGGGAAATTCTAGCCTCGCAGAGGCAATGCATCATGTGTCTCAAGCACTGATCACATACTTTAAATGGTGCTTTTAATGGCATACAGAATCTACAGTCTACACTTTCTTCAAATAAATGGTTTGTCCAAAAATCTAAATTATGTCATTATTCACTATTCACACACTGTTCCAAACTGATTTTGCCTTTTCCATTGAACATAATAATAGAGACTTTTGAAAAATGATTATGCTGCTCTTCCTGCAATAGTGGCCAAATTTAATTTGTCCATCATTCAAAGCTATCATATGACTTGGAATATAGTGCAATAGAGTTTAGGGACTAATTTTTGAATACATTTTTTTGTTGTTCTTTGTCTGTTTGTCTTGACAGCATTTAATCAATATAAACATTCATTTATTGGAAAAAAAAACTGTGTAACAACTCAGTTTTGGTTACTTAATAATAATAATAATAAATCTAAGGTTGTGTTCAGTGTCATTCTAAATGAAATTCTGACAGCTCAACCCCCAGCCAAATCTATTAAATGAGCACTTACCAGCACATCTTACGCAAAAAGAAATCCCTGACCCCACCCTGACCTGATGTCATAACCCTTCCATCGATCAATGTGCGACTTTGAATAAAGTATGTCCTGAAGGGATTCAGTGGGACCAGCAGCCTGATTACAAACAGACTGTGAGCCCGCCTTTCCCACTCTTATCTTCTTACGTAACCGTAGCCTTCACAAATATCAATGGCATGGAGAAAACCCATTCATATGCAAGTGTGTGTCACTCAAATGTATAAAAGGATGGCTTTTTGAAAGGAAAATTTGAGACCCCTAGGACCTGTAGGCCCTTAGAACCATACGAAAAATATGCACATAAACATAAAATAAAATGTAATTTAATACACACACATACATGTATGTATACACACACACACACACACATATATATATATATATATATATATATAATGTTCATTTAAAATGTTTATTTAATAACTGATAATAAGAAATTTGCTGCCTTCTATTGATAGTGAGCGTAGTATAATAGCGTATAATATACTGCATACTTTATGGTTCTTTATGTTTAATCGAATCGATTAAACAATAAGCTGGTTATTTTAAAATCATCGTAAAATTGCGTCATAAATTACGCTATACGGTACACTCACTCACTTGTGCTACAGCACAAGAGTAAATATCGTCACTTTTTTCGAGATTATTGTTGATCAACATACTGCATGGAGTCTACTGCAGCCGCGTAATGCACGTTGCCGAACAGCATGCTACTCTTCATAATAATTCCATTTACGCTGTAGATAGTTGCTTCAGAATATTTTTGCGTTTACCACTTTTCGAGCTACTGACTGATCCCAGCAGCCGAGGGCTGCCTGCGCAGGATCCGTGTCCCGTTTCCTCGAGCTCTTCAGAAGCGCAGTTTGAACAATAGCATCGCCTGACTGTCAACAAACAGAATTACTGGAAGCGCGCACATCCGTCGAACGCGACCCCTGACCCATCTAAACATTCCTTACATCCGTCATAATCACAAAACTATCAATTCATTCATAAAGTACTGTTCACACGACATGGAGGCTGCACTATGACCCCAATCCCGTGTTGTGAACTCTTCATCAATGGAGGAGAAATACGCTATTTTGCATTCGCGTTATTTGTGTATTTCTTTTTTTTTTTTTAAGTAGCCTATATTTGTTTTATCGCTTTTTTTTGCAACTGCAGGCTTTACTTTCAATCGTTCCCCATATCCCAAACAGCATGTTATTTTCCGCGTGCTTATGATGGGATGCTATTTGATAATACAGACTCACTGCAAGAGGAGAGCCAACGTTCCGTCATTAAGAATTAAAAAATATGAATATTTTACAGTAAGAAAGCAAGGCGCGTTGATTGGCTATCATAACGGGCTTACCGTATCTAAGAAAGGCGAAGTTTCCCTCGATGTGTTGATATGTTGTGGTTGGAGAGCAGACTCTTACGGTCCAGCGATACTGTCTACTGCTGCCGCGCGCTGCACACCATGTTACCGGAGGAACACGAGCCGCGGCGCTGCTCTGCTGGAGGAGGAGGCTGTGCGTCTACGGAACTGCACCGGACCAGCGGATTTAAAGCAGGGGAGGGTGTTGGTAGGATTACGTGGTGCCGCTTTAATAAGATGTCACTACGCCGAATGGGACCGCTGCTACTGTGTCAGGGTCCTTAGCGCTTCTTTTAGAGGTACAGCAACACCTAGCCTAAAAAAAAAAGAAGCTCATATAGGAGTCACGAATAAAAGCTGACTGGAAACATTAAAGTGGCTGCAATTAAACACACATAATGTTAAGGTCCAGGAGTATACAGTACATTATGTGAGAGATATATACAGATAGATAGATAGATAGATGTTGAATTTCAAGTACTAACATTTTACCTGTCTACTAAAGACTGGGGCGCTTACAAATACATGAAACAAACAGGGAGCACTGTGCTTTCAGAAGTGTGGCTTTGGCAGAGTGGGTTGAGTCCTGTTTTACTTTGAAGAGGGGCACTTCTCTTTGATTTATATGTGATCTCGCTGCATGTGGTCCGTGAGAGCCTGGGGCCCCGGTGGTGTGTGCCTCACATGCCCAATCTGTAATCCTACCTTGGCTATGAGGAGGTATCACTACTTAGAGAACAATAACATATGGACAAGATGAATCTGTGGCTTTAATAGTCTCATTAGACACTACAGTATAGAAAACACATTTTCCTTCTACTAAACAAATGAGTAGGAAATACAATAAAGCGAGGTGGATCCAAACCATGAGATCTCTCTGGTGTGAGACTAAGTAGCTTTAAAACCTCTTAATGCATGATCTTAAAGGCTACCAGGCGGGCAGAGCTTTGACAGAGATCCGGCTAATTAACAGCTTCCCAGCAGGATCTGCCCAAGATGCGTGATGACCCACCAGGAAGGCAAACATTTTTTCCTGACAAAATGACTTGCAGCTACTTGCAGAATCTATCTATCTATATATGCATAGCCTACATACATAAGGGTTTAACCATAAAAACAAGAAGTGTTATAATGCTTTAAATTGTCATTTTACTAATTTAAAACACAATAAAATTTAATATGATTCCTTATTCGTTTCTATAATTTAATATGTATAAATCAGAATAAGCATGTTGTTTGAATTTTACATAGATATTGTGTTGTGATTGACAATGTAACATTATTTCAACCATATTTTGACTAAAAACCTTTCTATGGACATACAATAACTTTTGTGATTTTTTTTTTTTTTTTTTTAATGCAAACATCTTAACATCTTTGTCCCACATACATGCATATACTTACACATATTATATAAAATGTATATTAAAGTATATTCCAATAGATTTTAATCTTGGAATTAAGGACTGAAGTTTTTTAACAGTGATGCTTTACATTCCAGTTCTAACAAATTAAAATATCACTGTTCACTGAAATGAATAGGAAGTTAAACGGTCAGCTTTAAATATCATGCTGCTGGTCATTATTAAGTCCAATCACAAGAAGCATGACTGAAGTGTCTCATGGAAGACTGGGCAAAGCGCTTGAAATAACATTAATCATATCCTGGGGGAATAGATCTTGAAGATGATCACGTTATTATCTATGAGAGCAGGTGTGTGTGTGTTTTGAGTGTCCGTTTTACTGGTAGATGGAGACTGCTGGTGTGCAGTCCTATCCCAGGCCAAAGCTCTGACTCAGCTGATGTTGATTGCATTAGTGTTGCTATATCTTCAGCTCCCTCCTCTCTCCTCTCTAGCTCTCTCTATGTGAATAAGAAACTGTGATTGAATTTCTCCACTGCTCCTCATCCGATTGCACCTCTTGGTTTGTTAGCTGTGTCAAGCATTATTCTGTTTCTCAGTCAATCTCCAAAGACAGACTTGCTTTTTCTCACTCCTAATGTTACATGCATTGCCTTTTTTTTCTTCCAGGGCATTTTTGACTTTAAAATGCACTGGACTCAAAAGCCTAGGGCATATCACAACAGTCTTTCTATAAAGAACAAATCACCTTTGCAGGAGTCTCCAGGCCTAGACAAAACCTAGATATTTTGATACATTCTGTTCTGATTTTAAAGGGAACATCTATGCATCTCGAACAGTAAAGCACACAGCAGTACCAAGGGCAAATAGGTTTAATTCCAAGGGATTGTAGAAATCCACTCAAATCTATAACTTCAATCACATAAAAAATATCTACCAAATGTTTAAATAACACTAGATATATTGATTGCCTGGTCATTTATTTAAATCGTGATATTGATTTCTAAAACAGTATGAAAACAGTGCAACTAGTGTAGCCTGATTCATGAAACAAATGACTCTTCAGTTCAAGCATACTTACAAGCAAAAATGACAAAAATTGAACTATTGTGCTTTATTGTTTTTCTTTTATGTTTGTTTGTTTTTTTATTGCTGAAGAGTTTTGAACTTTCTTCTCCTGTATTTTACTTTACAGATGTGAATTGACTTTTTCTTCAGCCTGAGGTTTATTTGTGACACTTTTTGCTGTGCTTTTACATTTGCTATAAATAGAACTTCTTATATTAAAAACAAACACTCAAGCTCTGCCCATATTTAAAAAGTAACGCAAAAGTAACATAATGCATTACTTTCCATAAAAAGTAACTAAGTAATGTAATTAGTTACTTTTTTAGGGATTAACGCAATATTGTAATGCATTACTTTTATAAGTAACTTTCCCCAACACTGATTATAACTGAATCAAATCAAAATTAAAATCAAATAGAATTGCTGTGAATCAGGGAATATGCAATAATAGCAGTTTGAAGAAGTCATTGTACAGCTCTAGAAAAGAGAAAAATTGGATACTATAGCACTCAGATGAACTGGAATTAAATCAAACTTAGAATAAAATGGAATCACTATAAATCTGAATGGAACCAAGGAATTAATATCCATTTTAATTAATAATTTAGTTAATATCCATTCATAAGAATCAGTGTAATTAGTATGAAAATTTCCCGGTACATTAAGAGAGAAATTCTGTTATAAAACAAACAAACTAAAGACACCAAATGAATCAAAATCAAATAGAAGTGAAACTGAAATGAATCAGGGAGTCTGTGTCAATATCCAGCCTATTAATATTAATGTGCGAAACTGAAAGCTCTACACTTTGAATAGCCAAAAGCATAATTAAATTAGGCAAAATATAAAATAAATGAACACAAACAGCGATAAATTCTGTAATCACAGAATCAATTATCACTTAAAAAAACAAGAATTAGTTCCCAACATGAATTCTCAATATTAAATTAGCACACAGGCAGTCTTTTTCACAGTACAGCTCCCTCTCTGGTAGCGGTTCTGCAAGGTAAAACACACCAAAACAGACCAAAGGAAACGGACGCAGGGTTACTGGTGTTACATTTCTGCCTGACTCAAAGACCTGTGAAGCAGATGACTCTTTCACCTGGCCACTGTCTCGCTCAGCGATGGCTAATCCTTATGCCGTTCATGTCACCTCTGCTCAGTTATAGGGGATTATCGGGTTGAGCTATTTCTGGTGAAACAGGACGAGCTGCTCCATAATCTTAGTCGAAGCTTGACCAACCCCATCACAGTGGTCACTGAAGACAAGCACACCGGTCTTAACTCACTGCCTCTCAGACCACAAGGTGACGATTGATTTAATGTGCTTTTCACAGCCATAATGCTTATAGGTGCTAGAACACCTCTCAGTAATCGCTTTGAATAGAGCAGATGTTCTTGTATAAACCAAAGAGCGCAAAGGATTATGAATGAATGCACGAACAGCTGAATGAAACTAACGGATGAATGAGAAGAGTTTCTCAAAGCTCTCACTGTACTCATGCGTTTGGCTTATTCCCAGAGCATTGTGAGTAATATTAAACTTAGATGTTCTCTGCACAGCCTCAAAGGAACACAAAAGGTCAAATAATCTACCGATCTGCATAGAGATTTATTTGTGTTCTTTGTGTTTCAAAGTCACTGACCTAGCAGAAGCTTCTTAGTTTCATAAAGGCATGTCTTCTGTCATAGGCATCTGTGGCCCACGTGGTCTAACCAAAACAAATGCTGGCCAGAGTGGAAGAAAGTGCCTTTGCCATGTGTTGTTGTCCATGATGTGGAAGTCATTTACACTCTGCAGCCTCCCTCCATATAGGATATTATTGTAATTACGATATTGGCAGGGATGGGTAATGTCCAGAGGAGAACATCTCTTTCAGCAGGGCAGGGCAGAGGATGAACCTCAGTGCATGGCGGCACATTAGCGAGAGTGCTCACAAAAGCAGATTAATAAACCGTGATTTGGACCTCACACCCTTTTTCTCAAATTGATAAAAGAAGGGTTGGGAATTGAGAAACAGAGCTTATTCAGAAAAGCAGGTAAAGGTTCTTGCATATGCATTCTTATCCTGAGATGTGAATGGAACACTACTAAAATACAGTTTCCTGTACTATACTTTATGTCTAGTGAATTTACAATACAAAATATACAGGCCAACCAGTGGGTCTAAACCAGGGGGCCTCAATAAAACTTCAATGGGGGCCTCAATATAAAATAATTTGAAATAAGATAAAACAAGCATTAAAATAACTAAGAATTAAATAAGCACACAAAAAAAACATTCTCGGAAATAAAGGTACAAAAGCTGTCACTGGGACAGTAACTTTTGTACACATTTGTACCTATTAGGTTCAAAAAAGGTTCACTTTAAATACTAATATGTACCATTTAGGTACAAAAATGGACCCTTTAGGTACAAACTTTTGAAAAGGTACCACCCGAGACCTGGATAGTCATAAAATTAGCATTTTTATGTTGGATTCTACTTTTCTTGTTTTCTACTTATTGCGAGTAAAAAAAAACATAATACACATATTAATAGATAAATAGCATATATAGCAGATATAGTAACTAATGAAATGTAAAGCAGGTTTTAATCCTGGACATGTGCTGGCTAGGATTTCTAAATTGCCTAAAATGTGCAGGTTTTGACTATTGTTTTCATACTTGCTGAAGGTAATGACTAGGAAGTTGGACCAATAACGTTCATGCATTGTACATAATTTACCAATCAATTCACCAACCATTCCCAGGAAGGTGGGATCTATATGGTCAAAACAATGCAAAGCATAACAGTACAAGTATAGTGAGATTTAAAAAAAAAAAACATTTAGGAGCTGATTCTTTTTAGTGAGTCAAAACACAAGGATTAAGAGCAATCTGATCTGTGAAGGAATGGCCCCAATTATTTGACCCAAAAAAATAATTAAATATTTTGTTTTTTATTATAGTCTGATACACTCATAAAAGCATCTTACAACATTTACTATAAATTAAATGAAGAATCAACAGTGAGAATAAAAAGAGCTTGTTAATGGGCAAAGAATTATCATAATGAGTCGTGATAAGGAGTAATGAATTAGCATAATGAGTAATGAATAATGGATTATCTGCAATTTGGTGCAACAAAACATTAATTACAAAGAAATATGAGATGTCTAACAAATGTACCTCAGTCTAAATATGTTGAAAGCTACATCAGAGTCAGTTTTTCTCAGTCAGAGAATTTTAAATATCGTAGGTTTACAATTCAACACGTGTTGTGCAACAAGGACAAGTCTGTATGCTTGACATCAGGATCGATATCGAGTACCTGACGATTCTCTTCCCTCAGTACACAGATGAGGCGATGACACTGGTGCATATTAATGGGTCATCAGTGACACCAGAGAAAAACGATGGTCAATTTCTATTGCAACGTCAATATCAAGGTGGCACCATTCTGACCATTTAGCGTTAGCCTATAAACAAAAGCAGCCAAACGTTATCAATTACATTCAGCTGTATGAGAGAATGAATTCAAAGATAAGTGTTAAAAGCACTTGCGGTAGGACTGTGTGAATTATTAAAGTGTTTGTCAATGTCACTACTGCTATTAGCAGCAGATTGCCTTAAAGGACAAATGCTGATGTAATGTTGTGGGAAAACCCTCTGTCACGATATATATTCCACTATGTGAAGCCAAGAAACACTGAGCATCTGCAATGCAGCCCCGGAGTCAGCCTAAAGTCTTGTATAACAGCAGCTGAGCAGCAAGAGACCGAAAAATGAAAAAAGAAAACAAAGCTAAATTAATAATGATGGTGGAGCCCACCAGCAGCAGGAGAGTGTTGCTGCAATATTGATGAGATCTGAATAGGAACAGAGTCTGAATTCTATGCTCGTCTGTATGGAGGCTTAGAAGTGTCATGAAAAACTTGTTAGCTGTGTAACATATACCGTTACCTGCTTATTAAGCTACATAAGGCTTCTTTTTGACAAGACCAGGGCATTTACATGAAAAATCAGCTCACAGGCACAAAAAACTGAACAATATTTCTCTCTGGTTTTTACATTAAAGCATAAAAAAAGATGCGTACATTGAATAACCTGCCAAAATGCAAAGGTAAATATGTTTACATCCTGAGGTGGTAATTATCTTATTACGGATTACAAACGTCAATTACTTGGTGAAAATAACCTAGTTTAAGGTGTTTTCTTACCCTCACACACTGTTGGGTTATTATGCATAGCAAACAATGTAAAACTGTACATGCAATTGCACTCAGAGTGCTTTTAGCAAGGTGATTTGCATAAAAACTTAATTTTGCGATATTTCCTGCAAAGTTTCCTCTAAAAGTTTAGCTTGAATTTTTCCTGGTTCTCAAGGATGTACAATAAACAACACAAGCATTGAATATCAATTCATTTGCTTGTGTTGCCTTTCACAGGTTGCAATCAATATGTACTATCCTTAAAATGACCCATCAGTTTTTGCAAAGCAAATCACTGGTTTATATAACCCATAAAATGCTGAATTATTTATAGAGAGTGGATGGATGAAAGTGTTGATATAAGAACTGTGAAAAGGGTTGAGGCAAGTAAGTAGCAGTTTGAGATTAAGTACAAAAGTTGCTACTGCTAAGACAGAGACATTTATGAAGGTTCATTAAGATGAACGATGGTGTCTAAGCTGCTTCGTCTGGTTTACTCTCTTGCTGCTCTCTTGAGTCTTTCGCACAGACCCAGAATGCTCCTCATAAAATGTATTCCTCACCTATTATCATTCAGGCATAGAGTGGCCGTTTTACTCAAATGGGTTTAGTGTTTCTCACAGGAGCAAAAAATGGCCACTTGTGACAATGATTATTGATGCTAATGAATACAGTTTTGACGTGGCAGTTTGTTCCCCTGTTCATTCAAACAAAGACACCAATCAGTGCAAACCCCTCATCAGCAAAAGTCACATACACATACTTAATTCACTTAGCAGTCACAGAAAATGAGAGGAAATTAATCAGGTTTACTGGAGCGTATAGGCCTATGTCTTGTGTTTGAAACAGCAGAACACACAAAAAAAACCTTTTTGATTAGTAAATTTATGATCATACATGAATTGTTCTAAATGTTGGGTCATGACCAATAAATTGGTTGCAGGTCTTTTTCTCTGACAGGGAAACACTGCTAAATGGCAATAGAATGCTATTGCATAAGGAAAATAAATACAATTTAAAAAATTGTTCTTTTAAGATTAATATTAAAGGGGTCATATGATAGTGCTAAAAAGAACATTATTCTGTGTATTTGGTGAAATGCAATGTGTTTATGCGGTTTCTCCTCTAAGCCCCGCCTCCTAAAATGTGTCGATTTGTACAAAGCTCATCATTCTAAAACAGCAAGGTGTACTCTGATTTGCCAGCTATCCAGTGCACTGCGATTGGCCGAATACCGCAAACAAGTGGCGGAAATGTTACGCCTCTTACCATAACGTGTCCTGGCACTATAACACCTCTAAGATCTCTTTGGTTTTGAGACTTTAGTCTTTGAAACTTTACAGATCTTCTTTATGCACCAAGAGCTTGTAACACTCTAA
>JAUMHE010000072.1:7199708-7218148 GCA_032359235.1 Enteromius mattozi
CCTCCATGATTTCTAAGTAAGAGAACTTGCAAAATCACAGGGTGATCAAATACTTATTGACCTCACTGTATATATATTATATATATATATATATTGTATATACACAGGATTTGAAATTAACACCCACCAACCCGCCAAATGCGGGTATAATCAGCTGTGTCGGGTACGCTGTCATACGCACATTTCAAGTATCTTTTCATTTTGTAAATAATTTCAAATATCAGTATTTTTTAACACTTCATGTTTAAAATATCTCTGAATTACCACGTTTAAATCTAAATGCCACTTTATATGCAACTTCTGCAAAGATTCATTTTCTTGATACTGATTTAATTTGTTTAGCAACAGCCTAAATGTTATGACTGATTAAATTTAAGAATTTCACCCAAAAATGGCTTTATTAAATGGCTTTATTTTAGAAAAAAAAATGCCTTAATAAGGGAATTTTTTTTTTTAAACGGATTGGGAAAGATTAGCCCGGGCCGGCCCTGGCCAATTTGCTGCCCTAGGCAAGATTTTACCTGGTGCCCCTTACCTCACAGCCCAGCCATATTTGTACAAACGACCTATATGGGCGTATTAGTTGGAGGACAGGTTGGACTTGAACTACCAATAGACATTACATTTGTGACAGTATTTGTTATTTTTGTTATTTAATTATTGACAATTAACCTTATTAATGAAAAGTGTTCGATTTCCAGTAGATGGCAAATGTTATACTAAACTATAGCCCTTTCTAACATTATCACCACAAACTGAACTGAGAAACGTGTATCTTTAAAGTCGATTTTAAATAAAATCTTAATAAGCCCAATTGTATATATATATATATATATATATATATATAAAACATTGCTAAATTAGCCAGTTCAAATTAAAAATCCCACAAATCCCCAAATACTACACAACTTGTAAAATATTAAAATGTGTTATGTTACACAAAAAAAAAATTACACAATTACAAAATTGTAGATCTCTGGAACTCATGTTTACCTCATCTAGTTTAATATTATCATCATCATTCATTACATTACATTACATTACATTACGGTCCATGAGCGTGACGTCCGAGGCTGAGACTATAAAATGATTAATAATGATATTTTGGATAACATCCAAAATAAAATAAAATAAAAGTTTTTTTGTACTGTGTATATTAAGTATATTATGCATATATACATACAAACATGCATGTATATATTTAAGATAAATATGTTATGCTTATATATGAAATATACTGATATATAATATAAAATAAGAGAATATAAAAGTATATATATATATATATATATATATATATATACATTTTTTATTTTATTTTATTTTTTCAAAACATATACTGTATTTACACATACATAATGCATGCTGTAGATCTCTGTATCACAGATTTGGCAGCAGGCATGAAAATAATATTAACAAGGGCACCTCTTTTGAGCGCATTTTTCTTTACATTTTATGTTTATTTGTAATTATTTATCTGTAATTTTATGATGGCCTATGTCCATGTGGCAAAAATCATAAAGAATGGAGCAAAAACAGCTGCAAATTCCTTTTACAGTCCAATTGTGTGGTCAGTTGTGGCACTGGATTATAATGATGATTAACTCCCTGGGGCCATACCCCATCCAATCTCCCACATTTTCCCTAATGAATTCCCGCAGCTGCTGATAGAGACTAATTATTGTTATTAGTTCAAAGTCTGGCAATTACCTCACTATTACCTCATTGCCACAAAGGCCAATTCATTGGCTACCATCAAAGAACCACGAGGCTATCGATTTTAGACAGGATATTAAACATTAGGTGTATACAGAACCTGCTGCAGCCTATCTGATGAGAAGATGATGTTTTCCTGTGGAGTATATTTACTAAAACATTGCTCTGAATACATATAGACACATCAGCAGTGGAGACTGCATGATTAAGTGAAGCGAGGCCATGCTGAGCGAGAGTGCAACCCTGTATTGTGGCAGATCATATGAGTTCACAGCACTTTTCTCCATCTGTCTACACCAGGTTTAGATATGGCTTCAGCTCACTAGCTCGTAATAAATCGGTCATAATCTTCCACCCATCAGATCGCAGCTGTTTCAGCCTAATACTACAGGATGTAATGGTGCAAGTACAGCACATACAAACTGCCAAAACGTACACAGAACCGCTAACATCTTGTTGTGACTTAAGAAATGCTTTTATGCTTGCATTGTGCATTTTTACAGGCACTCTAATTAGCCAAGCCTGGCAAATGTCATAACAGAGCAGCTGTCAAAAATATCTACGTAGTGAGCTTCGGTTTGTTTGGATTTGTGTGCATGCTGACCTTAGGTCATTCTAAAAAATTCCATGCTCATTATTTCAACATAAAATGCAATTTTAATGTGTTTCTGACAAAACAGACATATCAGAAACCACAAATTTGCCTCGACTTGTAATGTTCCACTCTGTGAGACCCTTATCAAGCCAGTGCACAATGAACCAACTGCAGAACAGGAAGGAAGTAAAAGTGTTATGAATTTATTTTCCTGAGTACATAACAGCATGGTTTTCCCCAAGCAAACAAAACCCAAAAATTTGCAGGCAGAATTCAGTTTCTGTAAGCTTTATCACACATAATCAGTTTGAAGTGCCTCTACGGGCAAATTGTTTACAGCATGCATTCTCATTCATTTAAATTTGTCAGAAGAATGGAAAATGTAACAGTTATACCTTTAAGTTATACCTTTTGTTAAAGGGATAGTTCACCCAAAAAAAATCACTCACCCTCAGGCCATCCATGCTGTAGATGAGTTCATTTCTACTTCAGAACAGAAATTCACCAATGGATCCTCTGCAGTGAATGGGTGCCATCAAAATAAGAGTCCAAACAGCTGATGAAAACATTGCAATAATCCACAACATGACTCCATCAATTAATGTCTTGTTTAGGGAAAAAGCTGCATGTTGTAAAAAACAAACCATCAAGATGTTGCTTCAGTGAAAATGGTATCCAAATCATCCTCTGTTGTCCAAATCTACAAACCATATGTGTTTAGAACTCTTTTTGTCTGTTTTAATACTAGAAATGTCTTTGACTACATGTTTATTTTTATCCATGACTTTATTTCTTATATTCAAGATAAACTGGAGTCCTATTTCTTGATTATTGAGGTGTTTTTATCAGCTGTTTGGACCCTGATTCTGACGGCACTCATTCACTGAAAAGGATCCAATAGTGAACCAGTGATGTAATGTTAAATTTTCCTAAAACTGTTACAATTAACTCATGACAGCATACATTTTCAGCAAATGTTCATTTTTGGGTGAACTTGAGCATTCAAGTCCAGCTTTGCAATTGAAATGAGGTGTTGGTAAAATACATCCTAAACTGGGTTTCTTAATCAGTCAGTTTCAAATGAGCGTTTTATTGAAATTCTGTTTAGCAGCAGACTTTCATTTGCTTATTTACAGAGTGTTTGAGAACAGTGTATTAATAAAGTCAGCCAGATGGCAGAAGTCCTTCCCCAGCACTTCTCTGAAGTAATAAAATGGAAACGATCTCTGATCAATCACTACACATGGGGTGGACAACGATGGCCTCATTACCACGATGGCGCCTCAGAGGCACAGTTGCTTGATAGCCCTCTAGTTTATCTGCGCCTGCAGTTTGGAGAGGCTTCTGGGTAATTGGCACCAGCAGCAATGATCAACAGAGAAAGCATTCATTTCTTCTTTTTTAGGTTCAAAACCTCACTGAGTGCTTGGACACTGACAAATTTTAGTCCTGTTTTTAGACTCTCGCACTGCTAAGCAAATATGATAGATTAAATAAATGTGTGAAGTATATAAATGCTCTTTATTCATCAAAAAAAAAATTAATATTATACTAGCAATAACAATGTTTTTGAGGTCTTCAGTTTCTAGATCTTCTGCAGTCGTTGAGGATTGCATAAAGCATTGCTGCCACCTAATGTGATGCTGAGGAGGTGCATGCCAGGATTGCTAAAACATATTGCAATTTTATAAAACTCTATACTGAACAAGAAACAGCTGAAGGACTTTTATGCAATTACTCTTTTGTCTACACAGCATTTGCAGGGGAAATATGCTGACGGTGAAACTGATAAGACTTTTTGTGCCACGTTGCACATGGATACATAAGTTCCGTGTCCTCATAAAATTCTGCATTCCTCAAAATTTTACCTTTTGTATCAAGGTAGATTTTCACATTAGTTTCTAAAAGCAAGAACCATTAAAAACTCTTCATTCGGTCAGAACAGAACAT
The DNA here is from genome assembly GCA_032359235.1 of Enteromius mattozi. Lineage (NCBI taxonomy): Eukaryota > Metazoa > Chordata > Actinopteri > Cypriniformes > Cyprinidae > Enteromius > Enteromius mattozi. The sequence goes on from JAUMHE010000072.1 coordinate 7,203,970, forward strand.
CCTGTACACTGTATGTAAAGTTCAAGAGACCAATACGTTTTCTGTGTCTATTGCAGTTATGATTATAAAGAGCACAATGAAAGCTGAAATGATGTTTGCTTCTCTGAGTTAATGACTGAGTTTATTTTTTTCTGCATTGTACAGTTTAATGAGTAGAAGGTTTACTCAGTGTTGGACATGTCTTTGACTATCTTTATCTATAATCATGACATTAGTTGATAATTTAAGATATGACATTATTAGTTATTATGCAATTTTCGTGGAATCTGAAAATGGCTGCAAAATATTGTTTGGCAAAATGATCTAGCCTTGGTTATAGTGTGTTTCATTATAACTACAAATAAGATAACATTGTGCTCTTTTGAAAGCCATCATAATTGTCAAAAAGTAGCAAGTTTCACTGAATATACCTCAAATCACATACATGTACTGTAGCTTTTTAAATTAAATATGCAGTGTATGATAATTATTGCACTATATGCGTTTAGCATATATAATTTTGGTATTTTCATATTAGAATAACTGCACAGTGGCACATCTCTTTAAATAAACAGTTATGGAGGAGGCAGCTAGTCCGTCACATTTTGTGTAGATTTAACAGTGAAAGGTGGATTCATTTAAAGGGACAGACTAAACACTCATGTCAACACAATTTGTTCCAATCATGTTTATAGAACAGATGCTGCAAAACATTACTAAACAGCACAGGAAACATGTGAATAATAATCAGGAAATAATGTCTTCACTACCCTAAAGCAGAAATAGGCAGTTATCAATTAAAGCATAATGATGATAACTTTTATTGCCAAGCCAAGGATTATGTATTAACAAGAAATGACATTAACTGCATGATAAATTTATTTGGAGAGAAAGAGTGGCAGGTAATGAAGCTCAGTAGAAATACTGCTGAATGACATCTGTAGATAAGTGACCACTTCTACGTTCCCTTTCACATACATTTATTCAACTTTATTAATTCCATAATACAATTAAACATGCCTAATTATCTTGGCTAAGAATAACTAAATACATACGTTTTTATCTGAGGCCTGTGGACACAGGTGGATCAGCCTTTGCCAGTTTTTTAGGCTAATCCACTATTTGGTGCAGGACACAAAAGTAACCAATACTTCACAATTGTTTCTGTCAAAAATATATTTCCACCATTATTCAAAAGTTTGGCATTAGTACGATTTTTTAACGCTTTTGAAAGAAGTCTTTTATGCTAATCAAGACATTGATTCGATCAAAATGCATATTAAAACAGTAATTTGTAAAATATTAAAGCAATACAAAAAACTATTTTCTATTGTAATGTATTTTAAAATTATGCGAAGCTGAATTTTCTGCATTAGTACTCCATAGTCAGCATTACATGATCCTTCAGAAATTATTCTAATATGCTGATAATATGCTTACGAAACATTATCAGTACTAAAAACATTCACGCTGCTTAATAAAAGTATTAATTTCTTTCCAAATATATTACTAACTCCAAACTTTTTAAACAGTAGTGTATATTGAATGCAGATGAGAAAAGTACGGTGTAAAGGTGAAATATATCATTCACTACTCATGGCTTTCTATAGATTCTGAGTATTTTATCTTCTCATATGTAAAATATTATGGCTTCTTATCAGTACCGAACATTACATTACAGACTAACACTCCATCCATGATATACAACCACATACATTAGATTACATAAAAGAATACTGTAGTTTTGTTTACACAACACCATCTACAACAAACAAGAACACCCTTTAAAGTCTGTTGCTGAATTATACAGTGCGCTTCAAAACACACACTGTGTAAACACCATGTCAGTATCACTCCTTTTCCTTAGTCTCTTTACATATTCACATTACATATAAGAATAGCAGCACACATTCTATTTTAACATTAACTTGATGTCATGTATATTTCGACAAACCATCGCTGAGAAACGTATGCTTAGATAAAAATGACCATTCGCTGCAGTGCTTCAGCAGAGGCACATTGGTCAAATTTCATTCATAATGCATATTACACAAGTCATGTACAGAATTACTGATGTTGAGGCAGTGCAGAAGAACAATACAGGGTTAAATCTTTAGCTGGTTAAATGTTGTATCCTTGCATAGGTCACAGAAGAAGGCCAAGAGAATACTGAGGTCCTGATCCAATGAGTGCACAACCGAGTTTACAAAATAAAGATATCTGCAGCTTGAACGTCACTTCCAAAATAAGAACATAATGAGCCTCTTTAGATTTGTCTTTTTTTATTTTCCTGCATTGGTGCTTTTTTTATGAGGGTATTTCTGTGCAATCCCATAGGGCACATGGGCCGCAATGGCACCCATTTCTGCAGCACCCTCCACGTGAAACATCTGGTCATCAAAGTAGATGTGGGGCCGGATTTTCTCCAGCATGGGGCCTTTTGGTGCCCCGGCCAGGAAAAGAGCCTCGTCCATCTCCAGTCCCCAGGCACGGAGAGTCTTTAAGGCACGGATGCCTGAGCTGGCTGCGCTGCGGGCCGTCACGAGGTAGGTGCGGATGGGACAGTCCATGCGGTGGCCTTTAGCGTAGAATTTCTTCTGAAGCTTCCCGAGCACTTCCAGGAAACCCTTCAGTGGCCCCTGTGTGGTGGACACATATATTTAACAGCATGTCTATTGTAGCATCAACTACAATAAAGAACAAAGACACTAGCTTTATATAAAGATTTAGCTTTATATAAAACTTTACATATTAGGGTGAATTGCTCTAAAGTGGGACATTTTTTGCCATTCAGACTTAAGTGAAATATTGTCCCACTTAAGGGCAATTCATCCTACATCTGCTCATTTAAAGGTAAAGTGTGTCATTTTTTACTCCACTTGTCCACTTTTACTCCATTTTATGTCAAATGTTAATTTTTGAGATAACTGTTCCTTTAAACATGCATTTTGCATCTGCTCTGTATCATATTTAAAATATAAACAGTTCAAATGGGTAACAATAACAGTGCTTACATGATCTAGCAATCTGTTTTCATTTTCCCTCTCGTGCTCGAAGAACTTGTCCAGGCCGTGGGCTTTAAAAATACGTTCAGACTCATCAGAGAAAAGAACAGCATCGCCATCAAATGCCACTCTCAGCTGAGTCTCGGACACCTCGATTTGTTTTTCTGGCATAAACATGGTGGCTGCTGCAATCCCTGTAAGAAAACACAAAAACAAAGATAAAGCTCACCAGCCTAAAGTAAAAGCAGCGTGATGAATGACATTTAAAGGATGTCCTTTAAAGACATTAGCACCCATTAAGCCTCAGTTAAAACAAATAGGTTATTGGATTGTTAAGTCGATCTGGAGTTCAATGCATTATCCCACTTCAGTTAGTTCTATTCAGCTTATTTTATATACACAATTCTTTTTGCAATAGTTAATATGATTACTGTAATATGTGAACAAAGCAACATACAATATTTTGCTATACTTTGTATGTCATTGAGGCAAATCTGTACTTAAACCAATGCTATCACTTATACTGTGAATCCAATTTGATTAAAACATTTTCCACAACTATATTTGGCTAGAAAAAAGTCCTATGAATATTGTATTTATTAACATAACATCAAAGGTCTCTTGTTTGCACTTTGCACTGCTTGTTGGACATGTCACATTTTCCTTTGATTTACTGAATGTAATTGTGCTACGAGATGATGTTCTAGGCAGTTGCAGGTGTTATCAGATATTTACTGTGTACTAACCTTCAGCGAGGGCTTCCTGAACCTTTTCAGCATCAGCAGACAAATACAAGTTTGTATGCCACGCTTTCAGGTACCCAATGGGGCTGCTACCTCCTGTCATGCAGAACCGCTCAATGAATAGATCTGGGGATGAGAGAAGAATATTAAACAGCAATTAACATTTCATGAGAGCCAGATATTATTACATTTACATTTATGCATTTGGCAGACCCTTTTATTTAAAGCAACTTACACTGCATTCAAGCTATTTTCACACATTTAATCAGTTATTATCATAGCCAGCACCCAGTGTAATGCTTTTTTATTAGTTTTTATTTAGAATACACTCTCAGAAAAAAAAACATGCACCAAAGCTGTTCTGAAGATGTACACCTTTGTAATTTATTTACCCAAAAAGGCTGCCTTTTTGAGAAGGTATGTCTGATTTATAAAAAAAAAAGAGCTGTGACAAGATCTCAGAATGGGCGCTCTTATTTCCATATAAAATAAAACAGGTTTTCCTCAAGTTACAGTGTTACAGTCTTCAATTAAAAGATTTCACTATTTTAAAACCTCTGTTATGAACTGTTTAACTGGAGGGCCAGTGTCCTGCAGAGTTTAGCTCCAACCCTAATTAAACACACCTGAAGCAGCTAATCAAGCTCTTGCTAGGCATGTTAGAAACTTCCATGCAGGTGTGTTAAGGCAAGTTTTAGCTAAACTCTGCTGGACACCCGGCCCTCCAGGACCGGGTTTGGACAGCCCTGGAACAGATGGAAAGCTTAGCCTGGTGGGAAATGTTGGGGTAATGTGCTCCTTTTAGCCTTTGACACATGGGTGCTGCCAGCTCAGTAAGACATCAGCAGCAGGTTTGATTTACAGGACATGTCAAGCCAAGTTTGCCCAGGAGTAAAAGAAGGGATAAGGTACAGTCAGCTGATCAGTAAAATGAACCCCCATTAGCATCCTGGAGTAGAGTGGTGGGGTCTTGTATCATGAGATAATGATAATAATTTTGCAATAACTCTACATTATTACACTTATTAAGACTACTGAATCTAGCTGAGTTCTTCATCTTCAAGATTCAGCTAAAAACTGACCCTTTAACTCTAGCACTTTCTATTCTTATTCTGTTCTATAAAAATAAAAAGTTTAAGGTCTTCATACAAAATATGTGAACTTAGACCAGAGGATGCCATGACTGACCAAGTAGAAAAACGTATTTCTGAGAGTCGTTAAATAAAAAGATATGCAGGTAAGAGATGTAAAATTAAGACAAATGAGATTTAAAAAAAAATAATTATAAGGTTTAGGTGAGAGGAAATGCATTGAGTTTAATGCTATGTGATTGGCTGGGGACACCTCAATACCTGTGACATCAAGGAAAGCAGGTAAATATTTTCATGTCATTAACTGATATTGTTAAGAATATATATATATATATATTTAAAAAGTGTGAATATGGTTATTGAATATGATTGTGTATGCATCAAGTGTTCCCTAGTGCGATTAGCACAGAAACATGAGAGACATTTTCAAACACTCTTGATATTTTAGATCAAATAATCCTTCATGTAATCTGATTGGCTCTTGTTTCAAAACCTTGGGCTTTAGATGAAAGAAAAATCTGTCCAATCTTATTAGTTGTATTCTTTATGTAATGTTTGCTTTCTTCTTTGCAGTGATGGGTTTTGGAACTATTGGGGCATTAGAATCACATTTATTATCAAACAAACATCTAACATCTTCATGGTTCAGGACATGAAGTTCTGACTTCAAATGTTTCTTGAAACGTCAGTTCATATCCGCATATTTGTTATTTTGTCCAAAGAGAGGCCAAAGGATGGAGAGATGTTTGTTTTTTCTTCAGTCAGCCACCGGAACGATCAAAACCAGTCCAGCTGGGGCACTGCAGGGAACTGAGCAGGAAGTGGCTGGTTTGTGATACAAAGGTTAGAGTGTCACATGCATCTCTGTGGGAAGATATGATTGGCCAGCTGGAGATTTATCTTCTAAGAAAACATTTGCATTGACAGTTTTGTGTCCTCAGAAACATGTTGTTACCTTGTATCCCATGCCTTTGACTTATTAACTATCAATAATATAGCATAGCAGTGTACATTTTACTGATTTGTGGTTTATAATTTCATGATGGCACCTTTATTTCTTTCTTTTTGTGTTTATTTTTAAATGAGTAAAAATGGCCGTTTTAATTTTTGGGTGAAATATCCCTAATAATAATTAGCCTATCATCCATTGTCAAGGGTAGCATTGTTTATATAATAAGAATGGACCTTTCTGACAATGTACATGTTTGTAGAAAGTATAAATATAGATTAGAAGTTCCGCAAATTATTCTTACTGTGGTAGTTGATGGTGTTGATGAGTCTGATGCCTACATGAGCATGGTTGTAGGTTACCAGCACAATATCAAAAAGGTCCTCGCTCTCTGGATAGAGCTCCCGCAACCGGCTGTTTACTTCCTCCAGTGCCTGAAAAAACACGCAAAATAATGTGTCTAATCAAAGGAAGTAAGTAGTAGACAATGATAATATTGCCGTCGATATTGATAAAGAAATAGTTTACCCAAACATGGAAATTTGCTGAGAATGTGCTTATCCTCAGGCTATCAAAGATGCAGATGAATTTGTTTGTTCATTGTAAAAGGCTTGAAGAAATTTAACATCACTTGCTCAGCATGAGAATAAGTGAAGGAGCATTCAAACAGCTGATAGCTGACAGTTTAAAGTTAAAGCATCGTAATGATATATTTGTGCAGCTTTTCACTTCACAAGACGTTAACTGATGAACTGGAGTTGTGTGGAGTACTTGTGGATTATTGTGATGTTTTTACCATCGGCTTATTCTGACTGCACCCATTCACTGCAGAGGATCCATTGTTGAGCAAGTGATTTCATTTCTCCACATCTGTTCTGATGAAGAAACAAACTTATCTGCATCTTGGATAGGTTGATAGGTGAATACATTTTCTGCAAATTTTCATTTTTGGGTGAACTACAGTAGTCAATGTTTGAAGTGGATCAAAAAAGCTAATCAAAGTTGTCCTAAGACAACAACGGGTATTGTTTTGATTTTTAGACAACTTTAATGAAAGGTTTTGATCCACTACAAATGTTGACTACTGTATTGCTTTTAAAGCAATGTCTAAAATATAACTCTTTATAAATGGACAATGCATGACATTTTATTGTGCATTATTACCTTAACAAATGGGAATGCTGGGCCTGGAGCAAAGGGCTCATTTTCATGCTCCACCTGATACCTGAGGTACTCTTCTATTCCTTTCTGCTCAAACACCTTCTGCTCTTTCTCTGTGCGGAACAGAACCCGTGACGACACAGCAATGGTAACTGCGTTCTCTGGTTTGGGCTGAATAGAGAGGGTGAAAGAGTGAGGTGTGAGACATTCATTACAAATGTTGAGCATAAAAGTACGGCCTGGTTCTTCTGTTTGTTAAAAGCATGTCCACTGATTATATAAATGTGGTCTATATAACTTGTGCACTGTCAAATCCTCTCAAGTCTAATCAAAATCATATATAAATATATGAATCTTCATTTCAGTTAACAAAAAATATATTTTTTTATTTTTACTTTTGATGTACACTCTCAGAAATAAAGGTAGTACCTTTTTAAAAGGTACATTTTTGTACCTATTAGGTTCAAATATGCACCCTTTAAGTACTAATATGTACCTGGTACAAAATGGACCCTTTATGTACACACATGTACCTTTTAAAAATGTACCGCCCCAGTGAGAGTGTACAAGAACAGCACTGTTCAATACAAGAATCAGTGATATTTAAGATAACTTATTTAAAACCTGTCAAGTTCACCCAAGTTCTGCCATTATTTACTCAACTTGTCGTCATTTTGGGGTGAACTATCTCTTTAATGCACCACATTTGAATATACATAAGCACACACAAAGGGAGAAATCATTAAAAATAACAATGCTGCTAATGTATCACATAACTTCAGATGACTTAAAATATAGCTCAGAAGCCATATTGACCACTCGTACAATGATCACAATTATTTTCATTTTAGAACTATCCCTTTAAAAATATCCAGCAAGAAATTAATTCTGTAGAGTGCAAAAAAAAGAAAGAACAGTATGAAATGCAATAGTCATCTCTCCACAGCAAGCAATCATGCGTCGTTCCAGGTGATCTCTTTAGGTGAGGAGGCACGAATAGCCTGTTTAATAAAGAACACATTAGGATCTCCGGTTTCAGAGAAGATCATACAGGATTGAGATTGTCATGGTCATCACAATACCTCTGTTCCCCAATTTTATTGTTCAGTGAATATTTCATGTGCAACCACACACACAGACCACTAAAAAGTGATCCAGTAATTAAACAAAAATTAATTTCCAAGTAATGTTGTGAACCTGTGTTACATAATTTAGTGGAAACTGCCAGTGATGCATCAGTCAGTAATGTGATTCCCAGCAGCAAAACATAAAACATGTACAGTGCTTATGTATAGTCACATGGCCATACATCAGCTGAGTATGTCACAGGAAACCACCAGGAAGAGCAGGGCTAGTTAATTTTGGAAAGGGGCTACCGCATGACGCAGCCAGACCTCTGTTCGTGCTGTTCAACACGCCCTCAACCGAGCGACAACCCTCCAACCCCAGACATGTACTGCCTGGGGGGTTATGGGAAAAGGACAAGCCTGTGTAAATTGATCTGTAATGGGTTAACGGTCTGTTTCCCCAAAGAACCGGAGAATGATTTGCCTTTCCAGATGAGCCGTGTCACATCTTTCGCTCGTGCTGGGAGATCCTCAGAGGTTTGAGCAGGACTGTGAAATTTTTGATGATATAGGTTATTTCAGGTGGTTGTGGAAATGAGACATTACCGGGAAACAAGAGTGGATAAGTGGCCACTGCATTATAGAGGGAATGGGGCCAGAATTTAACTACTCAGCACGTTGTTCAAGGGAACATTTACTCTAAAAGCCTTTTACAGATCAGGAAGAGTGAACGTTGACCTGCTGTTTAGTATCTGTCCTAATTGTTTAAATTGCAATTTGGTGCCAACATACCAGCTATATGTGATATTTTATCATTTATAATACAATTATAGTGTTTCATATATATATTTCATTTTATATAAGAAAGAAAAAGAAAAAAAGAAACAATGAAAGAAAGAGTTACTGAGAGGACACACACTCACACACACACACATAAAAATGAGGTAACACTTTACAATAAGGTGTCATTTGTTAACATTAGTTAATGTATTAATTAACTTGAACAGACAATGAACTACATTTATTACACTCTTTATTAATCTTTGTTAATGTTAGTTAATAAAAAATACAGTCGTTCATCATTAGTTCATGTTAGTTCACACTGTTCAATGTTAACAAACAAAAGTTGTGATTTCAATAATGCATTAGTAAAAGGACAGATTTATTAACAGATTAATAAATGCTGTAGAGGTATTGTTTATTCTTAGTTCATGTTAACTAATGTAGTTAACTAATGTTAACTAATGAACCTTATTGTTAAGTGTTACCAAACATGATTATATGAGGGAACTTTACAAATGTGTAAAATTTTTATTTGTCAGGGAAATAATTGTTAAAAAACACAACAAAGAAAAATAATTAAATACGACTATAAAAGAAAAATTAATCCATTGGTAAAAGTGTAAACCCTGTAGAACATTGTTATTGAAGCTTCTGAAACTATGCATTTTGATCATTTTAGTTTTTATACTTATTTTATTTAATTATTCAAATATTGCCACTTCTGGTTTCTGTAAATAAAATAAAATGATAGATAGATTGAGACCTTTAAATATTGTCTTTGGGCAAGTGGGGCCATGTAAACAAAATTTGAGTGAAAAATATTGGAAATATTTGAAAATATTGAACAATTTTCAATAAATGTTAAAAAAAAATTCTAAATTTTCAATTTTTACTTTGCACTATTTCAAAGTCACTAAACAAATTTGTATAATTCTTGTTCATTTTTCTGACTGCTATACAATTTTCATAAGTATATGCAGCACATTTGTGTGAGTGTGTTATGCTACTGGTTGTGCTACTTATTTAAATTTTTCATTTTGTCATTTTTCTGCCTTTAATGTGTGCTCAATCACAGGAAATCACAATTTCTAATGCATACAGCATTAGAAAAATGTTGAATGCATTGCACAGGCACATGAAAATGTAAAGCTATATATTTCTTGCCTTAATTAAAACACCACTGCAGACACACTGACATATCTGAGACAGAAATGGATTTCGAAATGAATTTTCTTTGCACCCAGTAATGTGAGTTAGACACACTGTCAAATGAACTAAAAGCACCATCAAACTGAGCTCTTAAAATGCATTAACGAATTTGCATTAACGTAAGTCCATATTGTGGGTCAAAAGGTCATGCGTTTAGTAGAGCAAAGCAGAACAGATTGTTAATGAGACGGCAGAGATGAAAATCTGCATGACCCTTTGAAAATACTTACAAAGAATATGCCTCCCTCCACCTTCCTGGCCCGTCTCACAGGTCCCTTCATAAAATATTATAACATTTCATATCAACCTCCATGCCACAGGCAATCAGATTTGTCTATTATGTAAGGCATTTCACAAGACATATATATTCTATATGTGGATAAGATTATTGTAATAAATAGGAAAACACAGATGGGGCAGAAAACAAATACAACAGACAAGCCTTGTTGAGAAACAAAGCAACAAGCAATCCTATTAAGTGAACAACAACAATATTGGAAAAACTGCTTCTGATTCCAAAACTAACACTGTATGTCACTAAGACGCATGGGTAAGTGATATTGTAGTGCTCTAGAGTAGCTGTTCCAATAGAGAGGTTTAGCTCTCCTGTGGAGATGTGTTATATAAACTGTGTGCTTGAAAAAGCTCTCTAAATGCTTGCTCAGTAGTGTGCAGTGTTATTCATGGTTCAAACTCTTGATATAGAGACACTTTAATTATACTGTCACAGATACAGTTACAGACACCACAGGGGCTTCAAGATTGAGCGTTACAGCGGGTAAATAAACTTAGTAACTATGTTTTCCTTCTCCAAGCAGAAACTGAAACTAAGCTGTACAATGTGGATATTCTGTAAAATATAAAGTGGGCATAGAAAGATACCAGCCCTTTTCAAATAGGACCAATTGTCCATTTTTAGATTATTTGAATCTGGGCCTTAATATTTCACAGTAAAGACCAGTTGATAACCTTTTACAAATCATTTCACAGATCATTTCTGGCTATGATACTGAAGAACTATGCAGATGCTTTGCATTTGTGCTTCAGGTTAATGCCATATTGAAAGGTTAACTATTTTCCCAATGGGTGTTTATTAGCTAACAAGTCATGGAGCTTTAATGCGCTGTAATGTTTTTATATTATCAATTATATAGCTGTCTAATGGCAAGTTCCCATTTGGACAGAATTAATGGGTACACTAGTGCAGTATCAGCTGTAATTCCTCTTTTCAATAATGCTGAAATTTAACAGTTTTTTGGAATCAAGACTTCAGTGTATGTAAGACTATCTGTCTGTACAAAAAAATCACTCACTCAAATAATATATTTTAATATAATTTCCATCACTTGGCTAATAGGTACAGGTCAAAGTGGAAAACTTTGGGCTGGTGACTTTCTATACCCACAATGCTGGGAATAGGAACCATGAATCACTTCTGGGTCAGTCTGGGGCAAGCAGTGCAAGTGTTGGAAATGGGAGAATACAAGAGGATAACAAAGAGGAGAACGGCATTGCAGGTTATTAATAGATCTGGAAAAGGCAAATGACGCTTAGAGTAAGTATAGAGCTAAAGGCTATGGCGGAGAGGGGAATTATCCACATGGTGTTGACCAGCTGCCTGTTGCACACGCTGAGCTTTTTTTATGTCTGTTAAAGTGACTGTGCTATTTAATAACACGCTTAAAGTTCTCTAAGTTACAAAACAAATGCACTAGGCCAGATAAAATCTCCTATTATAAATCTCTGCCCTTGAGAGCAGTGTCAGTATTTTATTCACCATGCACAGCATATGACAGATGGCATTTCGATACCTTTACGGTGGTGTTAGCAGAGTCTAAATGAGCAGTGGACGACTTAAAACGAGCTGCACCTGCTGTACCTCCGATGGCATTATCTCCTTACATTAGTACCGTTACCTAATAGTGCTATCACCCCCCTCCTTTCCCATGAAACCTGTTCTGTTTCTGCTTTACGAACACTGACACCACAACCAGGCATCAAAACATAAAAGGCTATGCTACTCTTATAATTATATTTCAGGTAATTATGCTGTTCTGACAAGCCACAGATAAGTATAATGGGAAAGTGACTGGAAAAAGGCTGACTTGAAAGCGGGCACTGAAACACGTGCACCAGTGCATATAAACATTCCACGCAATAAATAGCCCACAAAAAGTGTGACCTCACCAGAAAAAGGACAGAAGCGATAGGAAAATTCTCATCACAATGAATGTTACAGTTGTCTATATGAATATGATGAACAACTGAATGTGAGTTCACAAATGGGACACTTACTGATTTGGGCTTCTTTGTAGAACCTACATTTTCATGGATATCCTTGCTGTCGTCCCAGGATACTTGGCTATCACCATTTGAGGCTGATGGGCAGGTGTTGGGCAAGGGGTCTTGCCCCTTCATGACCTGAACAGGGTCAAGACTCATTCTCCCCAACTCTTCTCATTAACGGCACACTTATCCAGGGCTGTATCACGCTGTGCTGTTGTCTCTGTTCACATGCACAGCCTCTCTTCCACACACAGTGTATGTCTCCAGGTTTAGGTAAAACAGTATCCAATGCTATACTCCTGATTTAGTGTCTAATGATAGTGCTGGCTTTGGCTCTGTGCAGCAATATCCTCTCTGCTCTGACGTTCTGCCTGCAATCTGCTGCTGTGACGCGGTATGTGTTGATATACCCCTTCTCTCTCTTCCTCCCTCCCCACTCATCTCTCACTCATACACATGCCGCCCTCCTTGCTTTCCCTCTAATCTATCTGCATGTGCTCTCTCTCCCTCTCTCAAAATATAATATTATGATTGGATCAGCATCTTTCAGCCAATGAATAATGGGCTTCCCTGACAGCTGCTCTTACTAGTCCATCCCCACAAACACATACACACGATAGATACATAGATAGATAGATAGATAGATAGATAATACCAACTCAAATGTTACTGCTCTGTTATTTGTCCTCGCTGTTCCCTTAATGCCATTGTAATGGGGCAAAACAACCCATAACCCAATAATCAGTTGCTAGGCAGCACTTCGACCCCATGTACAACCTTGCCAGGGATTGGCTGTTTAGTTGGAGCCCTGACAACAGCCCTGGGGCCCTGAGTGCAAACTGTCTGTACTGTCCAGTGGTTGGCTGCCCTCTTCTGGGTGAAGGAGGAACTACATTCTCATTCTCAAGGATTTCACAATATTACAATGACATCTAGATATTCAGCATTGCACAGTGTGAGTGTAATATTGCTTACAATATTGGGTAATATACGTTAGTTATGTGTATTTCCACTTCCTATTCATCTGCAGAGTCACTTTGGGCTTTTCATTTCCCAGTTTGGTGTACAAACCATTTATGTAAACTCTCCTTGCTCTTTATATACCGCTGCACTGGTTTTTGAACAAGTGGAGTAACAAAAAGTGAAATGGCCAAGTTTTTTGCCAGCATTTCTGCTTTCTCTTCATCTTTTACAGCTATTATATCTCCATCCCTTAATATCCCAAATTCTCTTTTTATCCCATTCATTCTTTTTATCATTCCCCAAACTTGACCTATTTCTGTTTCCCTTCCCACTGTGTTACAAAACCTCCTCCAAAAGTCTTTTTTTTTGTTGTTGTTGTATTTTTAATAATTTTCCTTACATTTGCTTGCTTTCTTTTATATTCAATAAAATTCTGAAAACTGTGATTCTTTGTTAAGGTTTTAAACAGTTTGTTTCAAAATTTAATTGCTTCATCACATTCTTTCGTCCACCATGTTACAATCTTCTTTTTTCTCCTACCTCCCTTCTTTGGAATAGTCTGATTTGCTGCTAACAACATAGCGTTACAAATGTCCTTATTAACTTTATCAACCTCTTCTTTAACTTCAATTTTTCCCAGTTCTCCTATATTTCTCCCAGTCTGCATTTTCAAAACACCCTTCTGTATTACACTCTTCTACACTTACATTTACTTCAACTACTACAGGATAATGATCACTCCCTATAGTTGTTTCTCTAAACACCTCCCATAAACATTTACCTGCCAATGAATTTGAAACAAGTGTAAGATCAATAGCTGCTTCTGTTCCTGTTCTCACATTAATCCTTGTCCCCTTTCCATCATTTAAATCCTTAATCTCCATTAATTCTTCAATCACTATTCCATTCCCATCACTGCAATTGTCCCATAATGTGCTATGTG